>JAYMTO010000746.1:0-10847 GCA_036898065.1 California macrophylla | reverse complement strand
GCAAAACAGAAATATTTTTAGAACAATCTAACTGTACATCAATGTTCATAACGATTTTGAAGAAACCATTTAATATATCAATACATATAGAAATAAAATGTATTCAAATATCACATTTCCCCCGAAAGAATTCAAATATCTTTTTCTTTTTGGTAATGAAAGAATTCAAATATCACATTAAAGAGATAGAATCTAATATATCACATTCGTTTTCAAAATAATAATAATATATTAAGATTTGAGAGTCAAATGATATGAGCATAAAAACTAAAGTAGTTTGATATATATAAAAATACTAAGTAGTTTGTGAACCATTAAAAAATATTACGTGGGAAGGAGCCAAGAACAAACGTAATGTCTAATGATATGTTTGATGATGCAAATAGAAAGGGAAAAATATTTGATGTTTGAGAGAGGAAGAAACCCTAACCCTAACGCTAATAACATCAAAAACCAAGCTTGTGGAAGTTGTCTTGTGGACAACTTTCCTTTACCATTCACCATCACCTTTATGTCTCTCTACATCGCATGTGCCATGGAGCACACGAGTCGTTTTGTGTTTGGACATCAATCTTGGTAACATATTTAAGGTTAGGTCTATATATCTAACAATAATGACATATCATACTGGTATAAAGTAAATATTATTTTCATTAACAAATGTTTTAGAATAAATATTCATCCTTATCAATTAGATATTATTGGACAATAATATGTGCTCGTAAGTTAGTCATAATAATTGCAAACATGAATTTCATTGTTGATTTCAAATCTTACTCTTAAATAATTGAAAGATCTTAATTTTATTTAAAATGTCATTATTATTTAAATATAAAAAGTAGAATCTAAAGTTTTGACTATAAATTGAATTGATATTTATGGCTGAAAATGTTATTATCTAAATAAATCAAAGGCATGTCAAACAAGCTCCTTGCCTTCTTGAAGTTGAGAGGTCGAATATCAACGGATGGACGAGGTTGAAATTGTATATATAGTAAGTAGTAAGCAGTGAGTTAGTGAACAATCAGATTTGTTTGAATTGACTATTAAGTAGTACATGAGTTGTGCTATCATGAATTGTTATTCTCTACTGTGTTTGAAGTTCAATAAATTTGCTATTTATATGTTATTTGATTGATTTGTACAGAACGTACGTTAAATTTGTCAAAAATAAAATAAAATAAACCCAAGACCTACTAATATTTGGTGCGCTGTTCACGAAGTGGGTAAATACTAAATAGTGTAGTGGTGAAAATGAAATTAATGAAAAGAAAGTAGGTAGGGAATGGTGCAAGTTTACAAATAATAAAGTATCATAAAAGGAGGCGTAAAAAGTGCCGTTATTGGGCTGACCCGAGCCTAAGAGCCAGCCCAGCCCAGCCCCACAACAACCACGTCATAAAGTAGATTTGTCAACGGAGCGTGAAATCCACGAACACGGACAAAGAGAGCGAGTAATTAAGACAGTTTTATATTGGTTAAATGCTAATTCCATTTATTGGTCCGGATTTGACAGCCTATTACAACGAATTATAATTGGTATTTATAGCACATGACTCTGAAATGAAGATTGGATTCGGTACTGTAGTGGTGTACATACACAGTAGTAGCACACTGCTGTGCTGCTGACTTGGCTTTTATGGGAGATTCACTGATGATGACACATGAACACAACCCCACTTTTGCACTCTCACATAGTAATCAATTGATTATATTAATCTCCAACTTTAAGTTAAAAAATACATAATTTTTGAAATACAGTTGCAAGCAAGCTCAAATGAATCAATCTCCCAAGTTGAAAAGTGCAGTTTTATAAACCCTAAATCACAGAGAGACTGTGGATAATGAGATAGAGAGAGAGAGAGAGATTTTGAAATATTATTGTATAATGATGGAGAGGGTGAGGAAGAAAATGGAGCCGAGAGAGAAGGTGTTGTTCGAGATGCGAGCCCATACCGGTAGTAAGGGAACCTTCTCCGTACTACTCCTCTTCCTCCTCATTTTGCCTCGCATTTAGTTACGTTTTTTTAATCTTCTCTTTGATCTACTTCCAAGCAAGCAATTTCTATTGTTGATTGTTTCATACGCCAAATCATGCATTTGGGTCATCGTTAAGCTAGTTAGTTGAGGTGCAAGTGCAGTGAATCTTACCAGGTTCATGTGGTCTCTGGATGGGTTCTTAATGATTCACGGCTGGGTTTGTGGGCTTCTTTGGATAATTTGGGATTTTCAGTTCTGGATTTGGTTCGTTGGTTAAGGAAACCTTCGAGACCTTCCTTTTGCTGTAAATATATTGTCTTCCTCCGTTTAGAAATATTTTGTGATTCTGGGAGGATTTGTTTCTCTTTTTTTTTTCTCTGTATCTATGTTGGGAAAGAAAAAAAGTCCTAGAAAAGTTAGAAAATCTTAAAAATTTTAGTTCATAGGAAACATACCCTTTAATCTGTGCCCACTTTTTTTTATATTGTGGGTTTTTCATTCATATTACCGAAGATTCTGATAGCCCTCTGCATCAGTTGTGTATTGATGCTATTGGTGTTGTTCTTTTGTTCCTTTCCGAAGTACTGTATTGAGTAGAAGGGGTAGTACTTAATTTTAGAGGAAGAACAATCAGAAGAGGAAAGATAGGTTCTTGTTCTTGTTGGAGTTTTCTTCTTTCTATGGGAATACCGGATGACTCGTTACAAGATCTGATAGTGAAGGTTAGGTCTTGGTTTTCCGGGGGAGGTAGTGATCTGACTTGTTTGCCTGACGGCCAATGTGAAATGCCTGGTACTAGTGAGAAGACTTGTTCCCAATGCGATTTGACTTTTACCCAGTTCTGCCATAGATATCACTGTCAAAGTTGTGGCCTTGTGCTATGTGAAAAGTGTATTGAGGGTTTTGAGTACAGCTTGGTCGCTCCGGTGAGCTACCCTGAATCTGGGGGCACAATTAAGTCTTGTAAGTTTTGTTCAGAGGTGGGTATGACGATGCCCGAAGGTGGGACAAAGAGCAGTGAAACAATTCATCCTTCTATATCTCTCCGGGATAGCCCTGTGCTACCTCCCCCTTATCACTGTGCTGAAAAGCTAAGTTTTTCTGTCAGTGGTGAATCTGATCAGATTGATCGCCTTGCCCAATATCTTGAACCTGGTGATCATGGGGATTCTCCATATGCAGGGACTTGCAGTAGTATGACATCGTTTACTACTCACACATCTCCCGTATCTGTTTGCCACTCCCCAAGCAGGTATTTTTATTTTGGTTGTTCTCGGTTTTAATTTTTGGGTCATTAGATAAAAAACTCGACTGCTTATTGTTTTTAATGGCTTATATAGGTTTTATTAGGATTGATCTTGCAATGTTAATCTGGATATGTTTCCATATCGTATTTTTCTTGTTTTGGTAATTATGATTGTGTTTACGTGCATGATTTGCCAATCTCTTATAGCTCTTCAAGATTGGGATCATATGATTACGTCTGGTTTCATGTTTTCAAATGAAAAATGATCCCATTGTTTTTTGAATTAAAATTCACCCTTAATCTATATTTACATATGTAGGAGCGACGGAGAAGATGCAGAAGATTCTAGGAAGCACTTTTTCAGCCAATCAAGTGAATGCTCAAACAACATTTCTGATATAGATTCAAATAGTGTTAGTGCTAGGGATGAGTTTTACAGTTTTAAGCCATTGAGATCAAGTCCTTCTGAATGCCCCTCTAGGGTTAGTTTTAATTCTGATGGAGTTAGGCATTCTGTACAGCAGGGGAAAGAGGGAATCTCAAATTCTGGGAATAGTAGTCCTTTTAATCAGGAAACCACGGCTGTGTTAAGGTCTGATAGAGGGACTGAGGATCCAGAGTATAATGACGCTTGCTCTGATGATTTGTCGATTTATCATGACCAATATGACAAGTCTCAGGAGCCATTGGATTTCGAAAACAATGATCTTATCTGGTTTCCCCCACCGCCAGATGATGATGCAGAGAACAATTTCTTTGAATACGATGACGAAGGTGATGATATTGGAGACTCAGGTGCAATGTTCTCATCAACTAGTAGTCTTTCTAATATATTTCCTGCAAAGGAGAGACAGAGCGGAGGTAATAAGGAACCCTTGAAATCTGTGATACAGGGGCATTTTAGGGCTCTTGTGTCACAGCTATTACAGGGTGAGGGAATCAGTACAAGCAAGGAGAATAATATTGAAGACTGGCTTGACATAGTTACAACAATAGCATGGCAAGCTGCAAATTTTGTGAAACCAGATACCAGCAGAGGAGGCAGTATGGACCCTGTTGACTATGTGAAGGTTAAATGTGTAGCATCAGGAAGTCCGAGTGACAGGTATATAAATTGTACTCAATGTTCTATCATTGCTCCACATCATTTTCTTCTGCAGGTGTACACCTGTAATCCTAAACGTCTGAACTTTTGTTTGTGCAGCACTTTTATAAAGGGAGTTGTTTGTACAAAAAATATAAAGCATAAGCGGATGACCTCCCATTATAAAAATCCTAGGTTACTTATTTTAGCAGGAGCTCTTGAATATCAGAAAGTTCCAAACCAGTTGGCATCTTTAGATACATTACTACATCAGGTTCTTTCTTCCTTTATATTTGTTTATTCCTTCAAATAAGATTTTTATTAAATTTATTTTAAATTTAGTTTTCTACACAGGAGAATGATCATCTGAAGATGATTATTTCGAAGATAGAGGCTCTTCGCCCAAATGTACTGCTGGTAGAAAAAAGTGTATCTTCTCGTGCTCAAGATTATCTGTTGGAAAAAGAAATTTCATTAGTGCTCAATGTTAAAAAGCCATTACTGGAGCGTATAGCTCGTTGTACTGGTGCTCAAATTACTCCATCAATTGACGATATTTCAACAACACGGCTGGGGCATTTTGAGCTCTTCAGATTAGAAAGAGTGTCTGAAGAACATGAGGATGCCAATCAGATCAATAAGAAATCATCAAAAACCTTGATGTTTTTCGAAGGTTGTCCAAGGCGTTTGGGTTGCACGGTAATGTTCGGTATCTTACTGTTTTTTAAGGTTAAGATTTTAATACCACCACCGTGACTTGAAACTTGGCCACAAGCTCAGACACTTGACCACTTGAACAAGCAAGCTTTGGTAGTATCTTAGAAGTTACTTTGACATTCATATTTCTTTTTGCTGTATGTATGTGCGAAGGTCCTTCTCTAATCAGTGTATTTCCACTTCGTAACAATGCTTCTTTGATACTCCCAGATATCTCTAAACAAATTTGACCATATTCATAACATTCAGTGGAGTTTTATTTCTGGTAACATATCTATTTTTACTTATGAATAAGTTGATTATGAATTGCACACAATCAGCATTTATGACCTCTAGTCCAATATTGTGGTGAGAAAGATAAGTTCTAGTAATTGATATTTTTGTATGACTGAAGTAATACAAAGATCCAATTAGTTTTCTGGTGTATCCATTTGCATATTCTATTACTGTAGATTTTGTCAGGTTGGTTTACCAGTCAGTGCTTCCTTAATTGTAAATTGTTGGATGCAAGGAGTAATTTGACTGGGTTGCACATCATCCATAAAGCAATGCTGATCACATAATTTTGTTCCCTTTATTACGGCTCTGACAAGCTTGATGCTTGTAATTTCCATTTTTAATAATTCATTCACGGTTCATTTTTACCAAATTTTATCTACTGCTTGTATGGAAATATGATTTTTTAGTACTTGGTTTGTGCTATATATAGGTTCTACTAAGAGGCAGAAGTCGTGACGAACTGCAGAAGGTTAAACATGTTATTCAATATGCAGTGTTTGCTGCTCATCATCTATTGCTTGAGACTTCTTTTCTTGCTGATGAGGGTGCTTCTCTGCCTACTACATTGCTGAAATCCTCAATTACTATATCAGATGGCAGAACAGACAGTAAATCAATTTCATTTTTCCGCAGTTCTTTTCCAGAAACGTGCGAAATAGTGGTCGATGCATCTGTTCAAGATGAAGGATCTGATTGTCTCAATCCAGAGTTTGGACGATTGCAGTCATCCGGCGAGCACCATGAGCCTGTTCATATTTCTCATTTGTCTCCTGGTGCATACAATGCTGATCTCACATCAAATTTGAGTCTTGAATCATGTTTTAATCAATGCCAGGATTTGAAGGGCCACAGATTGCTTCCTTTCAATATAAGTAAGCTTCCCCTGTCAGAGTTCTATGAACACGGGGAACTTCACGAATTGGCTAAAGCTGAGAGGATCGATGAAATTGATGTATCCAGTGAATACTTATCACCTACTGAGACCCACCAAAGCATCTTGGTATCTTTCTCAAACCGCTGTGTACTGAAAGGAACTATCTGTGAACGCTCTCGACTCCTACGTATAAAGTTCTATGGCTGCTTTGATAAGCCACTTGGAAGATATCTTCATGATGATCTGTTTGATCAGGTAACTATCTTAAGTCTCTGTTTATTCTTCTCGATTGTTGGTTATGCTGTGAATACAATAACATTTGTATGTTAACAATAATGTCATTGCCAGACATCTACCTGTGAATATTGTAAAGAGCCAACTGAAGCCCATGTCCAGTGTTATACCCACCAACAAGGCAATCTCACTATTAGTGTTAAAAGCCTTTCCTCTTTGAAGCTACCTGGGGAAAGAGATGGGAAAATATGGATGTGGCACCGATGCTTGAAGTGTGCTCATGTAGATGGAGTTCCACCAGCAACTCCTAGGGTGGTTATGTCAGATGCTGCCTGGGGACTTTCTTTTGGAAAATTTCTGGAGCTTAGCTTCTCAAACCATTCAACTGCAAATCGTGTTGCAACCTGTGGTCACTCATTGCAGAAGGATTGCCTGCGGTACTATGGGTATGAGCTTTTGCATTCAAGTCCTGTAGTTAATTCTCAATTCTTCAGTTGCATTCTTGTGATGATAATTAAGTTTCTTTCAGCAGCTTTGGGAGCATGGTTGCATTCTTTCGCTATTCCCCTATCGATATTCTTTCCGTCCAGCTGCCACCTTCAGTGCTCGAATTTAATGGCCTTGTTCAACAGAAGTGGATAAGAAAAGAAGCAGTTGAGGTGCAAATAGGAATCTGAGACATTTAATTATCTTTTATTTGACAGATTTTAGATTTTGAACACGTGTAATTAATTTTGTGCTTTTTGCTCACTGTTTGACCTTTCTTCTCAGCTCATGACAAAGATGGAAACCTTGTATATGGAGATATCTGATGTACTAAACAGTATTGAGCAGAAAAGAAAATGTTTTGAACATGGTGTGTTGGATACTAATGAGTTGCAGAACCACATTGTAGAGCTGAAAGATCTACGCGTAAAGGAAAGAAATGATTATCATGTGAGTACAAACGAGAAATGATTATTATTCTTATCATAGAGTTCCTGGTCCACACAAACCTAATGAATTTAATGTGTTGTTTCTATAGTAAATATGATTTTCTGTATGTGTCGTATATTCAGAGTAATGATTCTGCCTCTCCCTGCATGCAAACAGATATTGCTTCAACCAGTGAATATGGAAACATCTGAACCTTGTCAGATTGCTGTGGATATCCTTGAACTTAATAGATTGAGGCGATCCCTTCAGATTGGTGCACATGTTTGGGATCGTCGGCTTTATTCACTGGATTCTCTTCTTAGAACTGATTCTATATCCAAGGCTACGCATGTAGAAGCTTCTTATGCCCTTCTTAACGAGTTGAGAAATGATGTATTCTCCAAGGATGCTCACGTTGAATGTGGTCATGACATAATTGTTTCCACATCTCCAAGATTACTGGAGTCTCCTCGGAGCGAGTTGCAATCCAAGCAGGAAGAGGAGCTAAAATTAGACTCCTTTGAAGCTGATGTGCCTAAAGACTTAACCACAACCTCTAGCCAGCATGGCAGAGAGGAAATACATTCTGATATGGAGATTCCTGTTGATAACCCTGAAAGTATCCCTTCTCTAGCATCCAATCTTTCTGAGAGGATAGATTCTGCATGGATAGGTACTGATCAACCTCTGGTGAAAGTTCTACCTCCCCATACATCGGAGGCAGATGGACTACAAGCTGGTAGTATAAAGCTCAATCAAGGTGATAATTGCCCTTTCAGAAGGCCGGGGTCACCGGTGAGAGTTAATTCATTGCATTCGTCAACTCTTAGATCCTTCCGCGCTTCTGGAGATTACGGGAGTATTGTGAGAAATCCTGTCTCTAGTGTAACAAGGACTTATTCTCAAATATTGCCGTTAGAGGCCCAGAAAATGAATTTAATATTCGGCTCTAGACCTTTCATCTCCACTTTATCTCATGTGGCTGATGGGGCTCGGCTGCTCCTTCCACGAGCAGGCCACAGCAACTTAGTTATTGCTGTTTATGATGATGAACCTACCAGCATAATATCATATGCCTTGAGTACTAAGGAATATGAGGACTCTGTTGGTGATAAGTCCAATGAGCATGGAAGCTGGAGTGTGAGTGAGTGCAGGAAAGAAGATTCTGCAGTGCCCACATTCTCAGCATGTCAATCTTTTGGCTCATTGGACTTGGATTACATCCATTTTGGAAATTATGGGTCTGAAGATGCTTCGTTATCCATGGGCGGCCTGTTTATGGATTCCAAGAAATCTCCACACTTGAGAATTGCTTTCGAGGATGAATCCTCATCTTCTGGGGGAAAAGTGAAATTTTTAGTCACTTGTTATTACGCAAAGGAATTTGACTCTCTTAGGGAGAAATGTTGTCCTAGCGAAGTTGATTTTGTACGCTCCTTGAGTCGTTGCCGTAGATGGAGTGCACAAGGGGGAAAAAGCAATGTCTATTTTGCCAAGTCTTTGGATGAGAGATTCATCATAAAACAAGTAACAAAAACAGAATTGGAATCCTTTGAAAAGTTTGCACCTGAATATTTCAAATATTTGACTGAATCTCTTAATTCAAGTAGCCCAACATGTCTTGCCAAAGTTCTTGGTATTTATCAGGTTAGCCACTGTTTACTTGTCCTCACGTGTGTTTTAAGATGGAATTTTCCTTATCTTACAATCTTGCATCTTCACTTCAATGCAGGTTACTGTCAAGAACCTCAGAGGTGGTAGGGAAATGAAAATGGATTTAATGGTGATGGAGAATCTGTTTTTTAAACGAAACATCTCAAGGGTCTATGATCTTAAAGGTTCCGCAAGATCTCGTTACAATTCAGATACAACAGGGGCAGACAAGGTACTGCTAGATATGAATTTACTTGAATCACTGCGAACAAAACCCATATTTCTTGGAAGCAAGGCAAAGAGAAGCCTAGAGAGAGCTGTTTGGAATGACACATCCTTTTTGGCGGTAAGCTTCTTTTGGTGCAAATTCATACAAGTACACCTAAAGCTTTAATGGTTGTCAGATAGGTACATAAGATATGCTTTTAACCTGATATGTTCGTAGAACACTTACCTTCTTTCAGTTGTAGAAGTAGTAGTGCCTTCTCAAGAGTTCCCAAAATCTTAAGATTCTCTACCCTTGAAAGCACTAGTATGACACACTACAATTTCAAATTCACAGCAATGATTTAAATACATGTTGGGTCATTATCCCTGCTAGATTCAGTTTTCATTGTTGTGAAAACAATTGAACAATTGAATGTTAATTAATGCTTAATGAGTGAAGTAAATGTTAAATCGTTATAAAAGGTTGCATTCTAGTGTTTGGTTTATATATAAACCTTGGTGGACAAGTTATTGTTGGAGTGATGAGATTGCTAAAACTTGTCTGATTTTGATGTGAGCTTGAATCTGGTCCTATTAGTAGTTGCTTCATAGTGGCTGAAATGAGGTGTTTTCACAGTTGTGGTGGAGTGGAATTCAGAAATTCAATTTTAAGCGTCTTAACTACTTGTGTATGTTTGTTGTGGTTCAGTCAGTAGATGTGATGGACTATTCATTGCTGGTTGGAGTGGATGAAGAGCGCAAAGAGCTGGTTTTAGGAATTATTGATTTCATGAGACAGTATACATGGGACAAACACTTGGAGACATGGGTCAAGGCATCTGGAATTCTTGGGGGTCCAAAGAATACTT
Source organism: California macrophylla (assembly GCA_036898065.1). Lineage (NCBI taxonomy): Eukaryota > Viridiplantae > Streptophyta > Magnoliopsida > Geraniales > Geraniaceae > California > California macrophylla. Next base: position 789 of record JAYMTO010000746.1, on the reverse strand, counting down.
CTCCCACCATTATCTCTCCCAAGCAGTACAAGAAAAGGTTCCGCAAAGCAATGACTACTTATTTCCTTACAGTTCCTGATCAGTGGTCCTTGTGAACTGCATCTTAGCATTCTTTTTGTTCAAAAAGCATCCTTTCATCAATCAAAATGGAGTGAGGAAGAGAGATAGATCAATGCTAATTTTCTCGTTCAAATGTTATGTTTTGTACGAGAGAAAGAAGCTAGTTGATTGATTGGGAGGGAACTTAATTTTTGGTACAGTTCTCTGTGTACATTGCATGTGCAGAAAAGTTGGGTTTGAAGGCTCATTCACATGACTTGGCTTGTAAAGCATTTACTTTGGAACACATGATTTGATGTTGTAGTAACCTTCATTTTTCTAGTTCAAATCCAGTCAGCCAGATTGATTACTCAATGGCTTGAGAGTCAAAATCATCCAAATGTAAAATGACATACACTTGATCGGATCAAAGTGAAAAAGTAACATGGTTATTATGGAGATATTTTGGGTCATCTAATAAAGAGACTCGAAGATTAAATTGTTATTTCAGACAGAGTACAATGTCTAATCTCCTACCATGTTGTAGTTATAGATGTACATTATCTCGGAGTCAGAGCCTTGTTAAAACAAAACATTATGTGGATATTCTCTGCACGCAGTTAAAGAGGATGCAATATGATTTCTCAGCTATGTCCTTGGTCGCTTTCGCTTGCCAGGAACCTCACTCGCTTCTGCTGCAGTATTCAACAAACAAAATCATCAAACAATCTATAGCTCACGGCATAATCA
>JAYMTO010000745.1:0-10854 GCA_036898065.1 California macrophylla | reverse complement strand
TTTTATTTTCTATTTTTTGATTATATTTCAACACTTTATATTAGGTATATTTACAAACAAGTTTTTTCACTATTTTTTCCATGTATTTTATGTACATGTGCTATAACAGAATTAAACATTTGTATGTATGTCATTGTTGACACATGAATTGAGGCATAATAATAATTTAAATTAATTTGATTATGATATCATGTAATTTTATTTTAAATATATATATATATCAAATCAGAATATATCTATCACATTAGCTGAATGTGATTCTAATTTTTATATTCACTTTTGTTAATATAAATTTAAACTTTAACACTCCTCTTATGTTGTCATCTAGAATGTAGACTTCCCTTTCAGTAAGATTAAATATTCAATTACAAACATAATATATACTTATGATCAAATAGAGAACCTTCAAAAAACTTTCAAAAATAAAAATAGAACCTTCGAAAACAAAATATTTTCAGAAAAACTGATACATCAGCAGTCAATTCAGAACCCCAAGAAAGAACATTTTGAGATCTTAAGCAAGGGTAGATTTGTCATTCGTTCACATACCAAAACAACAAAAAGAGACAAGAGAGCGACCGATTTTCTGTTCAAAATTTAAATCCCAATTTCTCCAATTATTCATCAGCGCTAATTAATGTGATTAACAGCCAAAATTTGAAATTACAAGTATTTCCATTTTCACAAATGTTCATTTTTCTCCTCTCTTTTTTTCAAGTGAACAGTGCCAAATCTCAGAGTATATTGCAAAGGAAACTATAATGACGACACATAGATAAAGAAGGAAACAGAGGCTGAAGAGAGAGAAAGACGATGTCTAAGAGTTAGAGAGAGAAAATGGGGTAAGAGGAAGGAAGAGCAGCTGGAGGTTTAGTGTCGCAGCTGCTGATCAGAAACGCATCACCGCCTTGATTTTTCAATTTCTGGGTAAGTAGTTGACCTGATTGCTTAGTGGGTCATCTGTTTTAGCAGTTTTCTTCATACCCATCCGTTAAAAATCTCGCCTTTTTAGTGTTTTGTCTCATTCCCAACGGTTGTTTTGTTTATCAGAACCAGTCCCCTTGTTTTAGCAGATTGATTGATTTTTGTGGTCTGTGTATGGTGTATACTTTTGCAGTTTCTGTCCAAAGTATATCCCAAGTCTATGTGCTTCTGTTTTCTTCCTGTTCCTGTTGAATTTCCTTTCAGATTTTGATTGTTTTGTTAGTTTCTAGGTTACATGGTCCATCAGAAATCAATTTTGATGTATTAGAAGAGACTAATTTTCTTCAAAATCAATTCTTTTTGAAGAGTCTGCTTTTTTTTCTCTCCTTAGTTTTGAGTTTGTGTAGTATTTTTGTGCATATTAGTGGGTTATTTTGATGAATTTTGGTGTATTATATATTATTTGGGTTCATGTTTATACCCAATTCAATGTGCATATTCTTTTTGTAAGTATCATTTTGCCTTGTATCTTACTGTTTTCTAGTTTTGGAGATCTGATTGTTACTTCTCCCCCTTTTGTCAGCGTGTTTCTGGGTAATTGAGGGCTGCTGAAGTAAGAAGCTGCATTTGCTGCAAAATAATTGGAATTGCTAAAGTTGAGATTTTCATTCTAGGTAAGGGTTTTGGAATCTTCCCATTCTATTGTATAAAGATGCTGTTTCCATGTATGTATTGTATAAAAATGCTGTTTCCATGTATTTTCCTCCCATTAACTCCATCTCTGGTGCAGATGCCACAAGTTGGAGATACCTAACTAAAACCATTTTGATTGTCATACAAGCCATTGGACTGTTATTCTGTCGTGGATCCAGCACCTTGGGTTTCATTACTGTTATAAGGATTGAACTTTTGCAAGGCTAAAACTAGTTCTGTTGTTACTCTTTGCTCCGTTATGGCAACCTTGTCACATTCCGACTCCAGGCGCTTGTATTCTTGGTGGTGGGACAGCCACATCAGCCCAAAGAATTCAAAATGGCTTCAGGAAAACCTTACAGGTCTGATCTCTTTCTAAATTCTTAAGTTGACTTCACTGTGTTTGCTGCACATACATTTTCCATATGATGAACCTTGTTCTATCACGTATATGCTTCCATGAAAATTTTCATTTTTAGAACTTCAATATTATCTGTTCTGTTGGGGTGATACAATCAATGTGCTGTGAATATCAGCAAGAACATATATGGGCACTAGGATCAATCGATTCCCTCCCACTCTCTTTAGGAGAGACAATTAATTTCTAGTGAACCTGCAAATCTGCCATACTTGTGTTCTAGAAAGGTAGAAAGAAAACAGAAGAGTTTGATGTGTACCACAGCACAATAGCCAAGTATGATCTGTATGATAAAATCAGATCTTGCGAAGCTTTGACTGCTACTGAAATAAAAGTAAGATGGACATTTCTGAAAGTATGACAGTTCCAATATGAAACATCAGTTTCTGTTAATTTTCAGCTGATTTATTTCATGTTAATCTTTGGTTAATTTGTTTGTGGATATGCAAATCTATAAATAAAAAATGAGTGAAGAAAGGCAACTGTAGTAACATGAACTGATCATAATATTGTGATCTTAAATGTTGTTCAAAGTTCAAACTTCAAGCAATTAAGGGCAACATTCCTGAGTGAAAGCTGAGCTTTCTCTTGCAGACTTGACTATCCTTGTAGTATCACCTCTTAACTTCTTGGGATTGAGCAATGGTGATCATTTTCTCATTTTCTTTTAAATTACAAAGCAATATTCTCGATGCTAGTCCCTTCTACATACTGGATATTAAGATGTTCTTTGTATCTTAAGTTTTGATTATTTTAGAATGCCATTGTTGGAGGGTATTTATTTTATTCATAATTAAGATTCTGCATAGTTCTCTGAACACATTGACTGAGTTTTTCTTAAACTAAGCACAGTTTGGTTGCATTACTTTTACTGCACGGCCTTTATATTTTTCTGCTCATTCTATTTGCAGCGTCATTCTATATGAAACCCATTATTTTGCAAAAACAAATGACGTTACTATGATGGTGAATAGAGGCTGTTGGTATCCTTGCACCCATGAAAGATTAACTAATGATCCATTCATGATTAAATCATACTTGGTCTACCAGAAACTTATTGCCTAAATGAAAAAGAAACATTTATTACTACTGGCAAATTTTATTTGTATCAGGATAGTTCCATTCATTGTTTCTAGTCACTATTCAAGTCAAACTTGAAATTATGTCAGGAAATATTCATCTTGATAGTGTTTGGTGATCTTATTTCTTTTCTTCCTCCTCACTTCTCTTGACATCTTTAACGTCTGGGTTAGACGGTCCTCGTCGGTGGTTTCTCTTTCCACGTTCCATCTCTGGTGAAAAATGTATCTATCCCAAACCAGAAAAGATTGTGGCATTATCCAATCAAACAATTAATGGAAATACGTTTTCAAATCCCATCTTACCTCTATAGGTTAAATAAATGTGGAACTCCTAAATCCATTTGTCATAGTTGTAGGATATAAAGGAGTTTTTATTTGTCTGTGGAGCATATTTGTGAGTTAAGTTTCTAACTTTAATCTTTGCACAACTATGCTAGTAAACAAGCATCTGTCTATGTATATCTTTTTTTTCCTTTGCAATTTGCCGATGATCTTCCTACTGACCTTAGATTTGCTTAAACAGACATGGATGCAAAAGTCAAAGCCATGATCAAGCTTATTGAAGAAGATGCAGATTCTTTTGCAAGGAGAGCTGAAATGTATTATAAAAAACGCCCAGAGCTTATGAAGTTGGTTGAGGAGTTCTACAGAGCTTATCGTGCTCTTGCAGAGAGGTATAACCATGCAACAGGGGAGCTACGCCACGCCCATCGAACCATGGCTGAAGCCTTCCCCAACCAAGTACCATATGATGTGGCTGATGATTCACCCTCTGCTTCTTCATGTCCGGAGGCTGATCTGGATGACTTTCAGAAAGTTTCACTTGGACTCTCTGCAAAGGACTTACATGCTATAAAAAGAAATGGAGGATATTCAGAAGAATCTAACCATGGAGTTAGCAAAAAGGGTTTAAAACAACTCCAAAATATGTTCGAGTCCTCTTCCTTATCCAGTCAAAACTTGAAGACCGAGGCTCTTTCAGACTCAGAACGTGCACTTAATGCTGAAAAAGAAGTACAAACCTTGAAGACAGCCCTTGCAGAAATTCTTGCTCAAAAGGAAGATATGTTTCTAGAATTCCAGCAAAACTTGGAGAAGTTATCTAATCTAGAAAGTGGGGCTAATAATGCAAAAGATGATTTCAGAGATTCCGTTGAGCAGGCAAACAGAGCCGAAATTGAATTATTGAAGGAAGCTCTTGTGAAGTTAGAAGCTCAGAGAGATGATGTTCATCTTCAGCACAAACAATGTATAGAAAGGTTGTCCAGCTTGCAAACAATGCTCTCTGTGGCCCAGGAAGATGCAGAAGAACTTAAGGAACGAGCAAGTAGAGCAGAAAGTGAAGCTCAAAGTCTCAGAGAAGAACTATCTACAATGGAGGCTGAAAAGGAAGTCGGCGTAGTTCAGTATAATCAATGTCTTGAGATGATATCTCTTCTGGAGAAAAAAATCTCACTCACAGAGGAGGATGCTGTAATGCTTAAACAGCAAGCTGAGAGAGCGGAAATGGAGGTGAAGGCACTAAAGAAGGCTCTTGCTAAACTGAATGAAGAGAAGGAGGCCATGGCTCTCCAGTATAAGCAGTGTTTGGAGAATATAGCTAAGTTGGAGAATGAATTTTTGGGTGCAAAAAAAGATGCTGAGCAACTAAAAAGAGAAGTTTTGATGGGTGCTGCAAAATTGAAGGATGCTGAAGAACGATTTGTTCAGTTGGAGTCTTCAAATCACTCTCTGAAGTCAGAGGCGGAGAATCTAGCACGGGATATTGGAATGAAGGATCTAGAACTTTCAAAGAAGCATGATGAATTGGAGAAACTTAAAATGTTTGCACAAGATGAGCAGATGCGATTTATGCAGATTGAAGCCACTCTCCAAATTTTGCAGAAGTTGCACTCTCAATCTCAAGATGAGCAGAGAGCTCTGGCGGTGGAGCTTAAGGATGGGATTCAGATGTTGAAGGACATGGAATCAAACAGACATGGCTTGGAGGATGAAATCCAACAGGTTACTGAAGAAAATCAAAGCCTGAATGAGCTGAACTTATCTTCTGCAAATACAATACAGAATCTGCAGAATGAAATTGCTAGCTTGAAGGGCATCAAAGAGAAACTTGAGGAGGAGCTTTCTCTACAGGCTGAGACAAGTAATGTCCTCCACCAAGAAATTTACAAGTTGAAGGAAGAGATCAAGGATTTGCACAGGAGATATCAGAGTTTAGTGGCACAGCTAGAGTCTGTGGGTATAAGTCCTGATTGCCTATTGTCATCTTTGAAGGGCTTGCAAGATGAGAACTCAAAACTGAAAGAGATCAGCAGAAAGGACATGGACGAGAGAGAAGTTCTTTACGAGAAGTTGAAGGACATGGATAAACTTCTGGAAGAGAATGCTGGTCTTGGCGTTTCCTTGTCAGGCGCGAATGGCATGTTAGAAGGGTCCAGAGAGAAGGTCAAGGAATTGCAAGAATCCTGCCAATTTCTTCAGGGAGAAAAATCTGGTCTTGTTGCTGAAAAAGGCACATTGCTTTCCCAATTACAAATTATAACTGAGAACATGCAGATGCTCTTGGAGAGGAACACTTTACTGGAAACCTCCCTCTCTGGTGCAAATGCTGAGCTGGAAGGTCTGAGGGTGAAGTCAAAGCATTTAGAAGAATTCTGTCAGTTGCTTACACATGAGAAATCCAACCTTCTGAATGAAAGAAGTAACCTGGTCTCTCAATTAGAAAATGTTAAAGAGAGACTGGGCATTCTGGAAAGCGGCTTTACAAAGTTAGAGGAAAAATATGCTGGGCTGGAGTTAGAGAAACAAACCACAAGTTGTGAAGTACAAGAACTACGGAGTTCATTGAGCATGGAGAAACGAGAACGTGAAAACTATATGCAGTCAAATCAGATGCGGTTGGTAGGTTTAGAAAACCATGTCCAACTCCTGCAGCAAGAAAGTAGGTTGAGCAAGAAGGAATTTGAAGAACAACTAGATAAAGCTGTAAATGCCCAGGTTGAGATCTTTGTCTTGCAGAAGTTTATCAAAGATTTGGAAGAAAAGAATTTATCTATTCGTATTGATTGCCAGAAACATGTGGAGACTTCAAAACTATCAGAGAAACTGATATCAGAACTGGAGACTGAAAATCTTGAGCAGCAAGTTGAAGTGGAATTCTTGTTGGATGAAATTGAAAAGCTGAGGTTGGGCATTCATCAAGTATTCAATGCTCTGCAGATGGTTCCAGATAGCGGGCATGAAAATTGGATTGAACAAGAGCAGATACCATTGTCGCATATTTTGAATAATATCGAGGGCTTAAAAAGTTCTCTCTTGAGCAGCCATGATGACAAGCATCAGCTGCTGATTGAGAATTCAGTGCTCTTGACTTTACTTGAGCAACAGAGATTAGATGGTTCAGAACTTGTGTCAGAGAAAACAATCCTTGGGCGAGAATTTGATGTCATGGCCGAACAGTGTGAAATGCTTCAGAAAGATAAATATAAACTTCTAGAGATGAACAAGCAGCTAAAATTGGAACTAATCACGGGAGAGCAACAGGAGGTAGAGTTGAAGGCAGAAATGGAAAGCTTGTGTATGAAGCTGGTTGATATGGAGGGAGCTTACCAAATATTGCGGGATGAGTATTCCAAGGTGCTTGTAGAAAATAGTTGTTTGGTGAAGAAATTTTCTGACTTGACGGAAGAAATGCATGTACTTGAAGAGGAGAATGTTGGCGTTATTCAAGAAACAGTAGCTCTCAGTAACCTCTCTTTGGTTTTCAACAGTTTTGGGGCTGAAAAAGTTGAAGAATTAAAAGCAATCACTGACGATCTCAACGACCTCCATGTGATTAACTGTGATCTCAAAGAGGAGATTAAAACATTGGGGCAGAGGTTGGAGGTGAAAGAAGCAGAAAATCTACATTTGAGTGAATCAGCTAAGAAGTTAGACAAAGAGCTGGATTATGTTGGAGATTTTAATAGTCACTTAAACCATGAACTCTCAATGGTAAAAGATTTTCTGAGACAGAAAGAAACAGAGTTTTCCGATGCTGTGCAGAAGCTTGAGGCTACAAAGAACTTGAATATGGAATTGTGCAGAACCATCGAGGAGCTGAAAGAAGAATGTGAAAAATCAAAATTAGTCAGAGAAAATGCAGAAAAACAAATAAATGAGCTGTCTGAAGATAATACAAATCAGCAGAAGGAAATTGAACATCTTCGTCAACTGAATGGAAATTTGGAATCTGAAGTGGATATACTATGCAAAGAAATTGAAGAGTGTAGAATCAGAGAAGAGAACTTGAGTTCGGAACTCCAAGAGAGAAGCAATGAGTTTGAATTGTGGGAAGCTGAGGCTGCAACATTTTATTTTGACATGCAGATATCTTCTGTTCGCGAAGTTCTACTTGAAGATAAGATTCAAGAGCTTACTGGAGTTTGTGGGAATCTTGAAGAAGAAAGTTCTTCAAAAAGTGTAGTTATTGAAAAGATGAAAGGGAGAGTAAGCGTCTTGGAAAGTGAAATTGGGGGTCTGAAGGCTAAATTGTCTGCATATGCTCCTGCTATAGCTTCTTTGCGAGATGATATAGCCTCTCTTGAATACAATGCCCCACGTAGAACAAGTTTTTCTATGTCGAGAAGTCAACAACAACAGGTATACCCTTTTTTTCTTTTATAACATACTAATAAATGTCTGCGTATTGGATTTAAGACCTATCAGAGTTACTGCTTCTTTCTTTCTTTTAACAATTATTGGCCCTTTGTTCTTATAAATTGAACTTCCCTTTTTAGAGCCACATAGATTAAATATATGTTTAGAATTTTGACTTGATTCTATGTGACAAACCTGTGAATCCGAGTGTTTCCAGAAAATTGTCATATCCACAAATCTCATTATTGTATTATATGCTAGCTTTCGAAAGCATGGTAAACATTGTTTGTATACCTTGAAAATCTCTTTGATGAAACTCGAAGCCTGATTATATTTTCAATTCAAATAGCTCCAGGATACAGGAACGACCGTTCATCCTGCTGAAATGATTAGTCAGGAACTCAGGGAAGATCTACGTGCTTCTACACCAGAAGGGCTTTCAGATTTGCAGAAGATGCAAGCTAGGATCAGGGCCGTTGAGAAGGCAGTGGTGGAAGAGAAGGAGAGGCTTGGAGTACAGAAACCTTCAAGCACAAACATCAAACAAGAAGCTGCAGTGAAAGAGACTGAAGATCTGAAATCTGCAGCACACCAAGAAAAAATCATTCCCAAGGAAAAGATGGAAGTTGGAGTTCAGCTTTCTTGTAGGACTAAGCCCAATAAAACTCAACCCAAAGTTTCAGAAGCAAGGGATGGTATTTTGATGAAAGACATTCTGCTTGATCAAGTCTCAAATGGTTCATCGTATGGAATAAGTAGGAGGAGGATTAGAAGGTCGGATGACCATATGCTGGAGTTATGGGAAACTGTTGAGCAGGATCCTGGTTTTGTTCCAATGAGCAATGAGACTCACAAGTCTGGATCTGCATCAGGGAGGAAGAGTCGAAGTTCCTCTCCTGAGTTTCAGGTTGAGAAGGAGTTGTCTGTTGACAAGCTAGAGGTATTGACAAGTAGCATAGAGCTATACGAAGAACGGAACAAGAAGAAGATCTTGGACAGACTTTCTTCAGATGCTAAGAAATTGTTGAGTCTTCAAATCACTTTGCGGGATTTAAAGAAGAGCATGACCAAAAAGGACAAGTACAATGAGTATGGAACAGTGAGATTACAGTTGCAACAAGTTGAGGAGGCTGTTATGGAGCTGGTTGATTTCAATCATCAACTGACAAAGACCATTGAGGAGAGGCCTTCAAGTTTCAACGGGAAGAATCTGGCAGACACAGAGGAGACAAGAAATATCCATCTAAACAGATTAGCAGAACAGGCGAGAAGAGGGTCTGAAAAGATAGGCAGATTGCAATTCGAGGTGCAGAACATTCAGTACATTTTGCTAAAGCTGGAGGATGAAAAGAAAATGACAGGGAAAAGCAGATTTCCTGTTAGTAAAACAAGCGTTTTCCTTAAGGTCTTCCTCTTGAGTGGCAGTAAATCAAGTGCAAGGCGAAAGAAGAGTCGTTTTTGTGGGTGTGTGAGACCTTCAACTAACTGACACTGAGGTAATGGTAACAAATTGCAGCAAGGCATATTATAGGTTATAACTGTTAGTTTCTCTCAATATGTCTACTTAAGTTCAAGACAGTAATATTCTGGATTAGTTAGCGGAATCTGTTCTCTCCTTTTATCCCCTTGTAGCTTAGAACTTTAAGCAGGCTTGGTGTAATTGTAATAAGCTGAAACCTTCAGGTTCTTCTTTTCTTCCAGATTCCCATGAAACTATGTCAATATTACTCTGTAAGCTTAATTTGCTAAATATATTGTGTTTCATATATGCATCCACAGTGTTTGAATGTGTGTACATTTGACAGAAATGTAATTACATGCCAGTTCAGGATTAGAAACTAACGATATGATACTTGTTATACAAGTCGCTGTCATTTTTCTCACAACCCAAGTCGGGATCTACTGATCATAAACAGATTTTGGATTTAAGGGTTTGGAAGTATTAACAACTTATTCATGTGATAAGTGAGTTTGAAAACTTCAAATCCACATATCAGTATTTTACAATAACAATAGTAATTGACTCAACAACCAAGTAAGATATAAAACAGAAAAAATAAACAAAGCAAAACTCTAGTTCTTCTTGAGACTCATTCTCTAAATCTTCTTCTTCTCCATTTTTATTCTGTCATCAATATAATAATGTGCTTATGGATAACGATGATGAACAGGCGGTGGCGGAGGAGATGACCTTGGCAGGGGCGGTGGACTTCTCGGCCGGCAGCCATAAGCAGCACAGTCAACAGGGTGAGCATAGAATGCACTACACTCCTCTTTTGACCTCTGCAAAGGCCTATATGGAATGCAATTCGTCCGGTCATCTTTGTCCGGCAACTTCAGGCACGACGCCGGCTCGGCGTACAAGTAATTATCCGAGTAAGTGAAGTTCTCTAACCTCGGCAACGAGCAAATGGTCTCCGGAATCTTCCCGGAAAGCTTGTTATGCGCCACATTGAGCTGCTCCAAGCTCTTCATCTCTCCCACGGTGGCTGGAATCGACCCCACCAGCTGATTGTTGCTGACGTCAAAGACGGTGACGCCTTTCAACAACCCAATCTCCGGCGGAAGACATCCCGTCAGGCCGGAGTTCATGAGGATCACCTCCTTCAACGTTCCCGCCATTTTCGCAAAGCTCGAGGGAAGACAGCCGTTAAGGTTGTTGTTCGCCAGGACAACGACGGAAACAGGGGAGTTTCCGATGTTGTTCGGTAAAGATCGGAACTTGTTGTTGTTAATGAACAATGCGTCGAGTTTCATGTCAAATAGGCTTGTGGGTATGTCGCCTTCAAAGTCGTTGAACCTGATGTCGAGAAATTTGAGGGAAGGGAGTGAGAGGACGACGGCGGGGAACTTTCCGGCGAACTGATTGTTGCTGACGTCGAGCTCGTGGAGGAGGCGGAGGTGGGTGAAGCTGGAGGGTATAGTGCCGCAGAAGCGGTTTGAGTTGATGTGGAAGAGGGTCAGGTCGGAGAGGAGGCTGAGGTCTGCAGGTAAAGTACCGGCGATGTCGGCGTGGTTGAGGTCAATTCCGGCGACGGTGGTGACGTGGGAGTCGTCAGGGGCGGGGGCGCAGTAGACGCCGGTGTAGTTGCAGACATT
>JAYMTO010000744.1:0-10857 GCA_036898065.1 California macrophylla | reverse complement strand
TTAGCTTTACTTGAGTACAACCCTGGTAGTTTTGACTCAAGTTCGCCTGGGACAATTCTGATGGCCCAACAAAATAAGAGTCTGTTTGCCACCGTGTACAAGATGATATAAGCTCTTTGAACGAAACCAGTTATCTAGAACATATATTCTTACTCTTGACTGGGCGTCAGCTAGATGCAGCTGTGGAACTGGCTGCTTCCAAAGGAGATGTGAGACTGGCTTGTTTGTTAAGTCAGGCTGGTGGATCCACCGTGAATCGTTCTGATGTTGCAAGGCAGCTTGAGACTTGGAGAATCAATGGGCTTGATTTCAACTTCATTGAGAAGGATAGAGTTAAGCTTTATGAGTTGCTTGCTAGTAACATTCATAGTGCTGCGCATGATATTAAACTTGACTGGAAGAGGTTCCTAGGTTTACTAATGTGGTATGGACTACCACCCGATACTTCATTGTCCAATGCTTTCCACACTTACCAGCAGCTTCTTGTTGATGGAAGGGCTCCTTATCCCGTTCCGATATATGTTGATGAGGGTCCGGTAGAGGTGCCTATGAAATGGTGTACAGAGGACCGGTTTGATATCTTGTATTATCTTATGCTTCTCCATGCCAATGAAGGAAGTGAAATTGGATTTCTGAAGACCATGTTCAGCACCTTATCTTCAACATATGATCCTCTTGACTACCATATGCTCTGGCATCAACGTGCAGTGTTGGAAGCAGTTGGTGCTTTCAGTTCTAATGATCTCCATGTCCTTGACTTGGGACTGGTCTCACAGCTTCTATGTCTGGGGCAATGTCATTGGGCCATATATGTGATTCTTCACATGTCCTATCGTGATGATTATCCATATCTACAGGCTACTGCTATTCGGGAAATCCTGTTCCAGTACTGTGAATCTTGGAGTAAACAAGAATCACAACGCCAATTCATTGAGGACTTGGGTGTTCCGCCGTCATGGTTACACGAAGCTATGGTATGTTTGTCTCTCACTGATTAAGGGTGACATATATGGAACACTTTTCATTTAGTCTATTTATTGGGTAATCCTTATATAATTTATGTTACTTTTATCATGAAAGTAACAGCTGACCAATTTTGTTCTCCCTTTTAAAAAATAATTAAATACCTTTGTTGCCATTTCCTTTGTTCAATTTAACAAAGACTTGGATACAGAAATTAAGAAATGCATCCTAAATATAGTGTTCTGCTGGTTGAGTTCATTTCATTCTGTGGATTGCAGGCAGTTTATTATGATTACCACGGGGATCAGTCAAAGGCTCTTGAACACTTCATAGAATGTGGAAATTGGCAAAAAGCTCATTCGATTTTCATAACTTCAGTTGCTCATAAACTGTTCTTGTCAGGTATGATCTTATCTTTTGCCTCTTTTTTTGGAATAATTATCTTTTGCCTTTAAAGTTAGATTTGTGCTATATAAAGTTTCAATATTCACTTAAATGTCTACTATTCATTTAGAGAATTGTTTTCTTATTACCATGCATTTTCTGGAACCTACTGATTTTAGAGTTCTTACATTTAGAAAAGGTAATGGTGACATATAGGATTGGATGGTGAACTCAGAAGTACATGTTCTGCCACTATCTGCATATGTTAATCTTAGTGGGAGACTCTAATCTGTACTATGCAGACAATGATTAGTGTACATAAAAAACTTGTAGAAGGGGAATCTATATTACTTATTAGACTCTCTTGTGAACTTCACAGTCATCATGTTGATAATTGAGGTGTGCTGATGATTGTTACATTATGGATGGATAGTCTTTGATCAGAAGGAAGCCCTTCCCCTGGCTTCTTTGCTTCTGCTTAATATGGTCACTGAAATTCTTATTGGCTTTAATTTATCTCAGGTGCAGAAGGATTGAGGTCTCTTATTTGTTGTTTGCTAAGTACTATGTAGGAAGTTATTAATCTCTGCATCTTATTGATTTATGCAGCTAAGCATTCTGAGGTATGGGAGCTGGTAACTTCAATGGAGGACCACAAGACAGAAATTGCAGATTGGGACTTTGGAGCTGGAGTTTATATCTCATTCTATTTATTAAGAAGTACAATGCAGGAAGATAACAATACCATGAGTCAACTGGTATGAAACTTATATTCCCTCTGTCCATAGATAATTTGTACCATTTGCAAAGTTTAAGTATTCAAATTATTGTGCTTCACTTTCCCCTCTTTACCTCTATGTGTTCAGTGGTACCCACTACTCAAGTTAACTAAGTAGAATGGAAAATGGATATTTATTTTGGGACATCCTTTTTAAGAAAGCAGGACACTTCTTTTGGGGGCGGAGGGAGTATTACATATTAAGGCTGTATATATGGACATTGAACATATGATTGAATATCTTATCTTGCATGCTTCATCATCAACAAAATGGATTGCACCAAGTAGTAAGCATTAGTAGGTTGATTGAAAATGCAGCTTTGAGTCTTCATATCTTCAATCATAAGGTTGCTATTGGTTGTAAGATAGATTTGCAGCCTGACCTGATCCAATCCAAGCCTAGCATGAATCACTGACACATCTTTATACTCATTAATGGATTTGGGATGTGAGCCAAAAGAAAGTAATGCAACATGCATTTATGTAGCCAATAATCATCATAGCATCATGTCTTGCAACCTATGTCTTTTAGGACAATAGCAAAATGACTATGAATGGTGTATAAGGTTCATTGATTAGCCTAATAGAACAATGTGGCTTGAATGGTAAACATCAGCAAGAGGATTGGATAGTAATAACGATATGTTTCTAAGGTAGAAATGGATCTGTATGATTTTATATCAAAAAGAAAGGTGGAGGGTGGAAACTTCGTTATACAAGATCTTGGAATAAATCAGTATGCATTGTAAGAGCTTTTTCTGCCTCTTCTTTCGAGCATTGATAATTCTGTGATGTCTTTTGCAGGATTCTCTTGAGAGCAAAAATGTTGCATGCAGAGACCTAATTAGTATTCTGAATGGCTCATTGGCTACTTTGGGTGACAAGCTACCGGTTGATGCTAGGTATTTAATATTTATCACTCCCTTGACTAAGTTTTTTGTTTTTGCTACGAGCAACTTGCAAGTCCGGTCACATTAAATTAGATTAGTGAACTGTTAAAAACGTTATATGTCATCCATATTTCATGGCGGTTGAACTTACAAACTGTTTCCAAATATATATTGCAGGGTAGCATATGCAAAAATGTCGGAAGAGATATGCAGTTTGCTTCTATCTGATATGGGTGAAGATTCATCTCGAGACGATCAGTTAAACTGTTTCGACACTGTTTTCAGTGCTCCCGTCCCCGAAGACCTTCGATCCAGTCATTTGCAGGATATGGTATCCCTGTTTACATGCTATCTTTCTGAAGTGGCTACTTAGTCCTGTGTTATCATGTAATAGTAAACTCACTCTTGTAATTCACCTGAGCAGCTTAGCTTCTCTTCTTTTTTTCCTTATTGAGGATGATTATGGTTTATGTTCCAATAGAGATGAGGAAGCATTGCATATGCCTCATTCAAAAGGATCTGTAAGATATTATTGTTAAATTTGTCATTATATGTCTCTTAAGTTAAGATCATCTCCAACCAGATTGATTAGGATAAAAAGAGGTGGATTCTCAGTCCACCACACCAGGATTAATTAAAATGAGAAAGTGATTGAGATAAGTCAAATTTTATTTTCTAGTAATGCATTGATGTTAAAAAGAGAAAATCAAATAGGAAATATTTTTCTGATTATATGTACAATTTTTTTTTTATTTTGGAAATTCTTACGAGTTTATGAAATTGGAATGGTTAGTTTCAATCGTACGGAACACCTGAAAAAGTGAAATAACCCATAGATATTTTTCACTTTTATATAGGAAAAAATAGGTGCACGGCAACGTACGCAACGAACTGTAAAAAAACAATAGTAAAATAAAAAAAACATTTTATAATCATCTTTCAGTTTTGCACAACCCATATCCAAGCTTTCTCTCTCTAGAACGCGCTTGCTTTCTCTCTCTAGAATTTTGTTGGTGGATCCTGTTACCTTCGGAAGAGGAAGATTCCTCTCCGCTAGCTCGAGGGTTTCAAATCTCTCTCTTCTTGACTCAATTTCTATTTGAATTTCACTTTTCCTGAAGATGCGTCGTGCTGGGTCGAGGAAATCGGGTCAACCCAATTCGACGACTTCGGTTAATTCCACAGCTGCGGATCTATTTAGATCAGGTAATCGGGACGTTTCCCTGATCTGATCATGTCTTTTCTCGGCGCTTCAGTTTTTGGATCGGTGATGTGATTTCTGTTCTGTGTTTGGGGTCTTAGAACTTTTGTTTTTGATGTGGTGCGGTGCAAGTCGGTGCCTTTTGTTTTGATTTTTAAATGGGCAATTGTGTTTTGATGTTGTTTTATTTTACTTATTGGTGGGTTGGTGCAATTCATGCTGATTTGACCTCTAATTTGCTAGTTATGTTTTGAATCTATTGTCATGCTCAAAGTTATGTTATGTAGCTCGGGAAATTTTATGTATTTTAGGGAATTGTTTGGTAGTTCTTCAAATGTGTGGACAATGTAAGTAATTGAAAGTGGAATAATTTCTTGACGAAATAGTGACCCTTCTGAAGCTCTTTGTAATTGTAGCCTGTTAGAGTCTAAAAAGGACATCAATTCATGACACATGTGTGAGTGTTATGCCGAAAAACTCTGCATGAGTCTTGCAGTGTCTTTCAAATTCAAAAATCATCTGACCTTATTGATTTGCAAGTCTGTGTTTTAAATGCTATTTATCTTATTTTTACGCATTTTGTCTCTGATGTTGTGACCTGGATCTCTTTTTTTTAGCTTCAAGTAAAGCAAGCTCAAAAGAGATGGAAAGAATTGATAATCTGTTTTATTCATATGCAAATAAATCTTCTGGTATGATTGAGTAAGTAAATTCTACTGAACTATATACTTGAGTTAGGGCTGTTATTGTATGGTTTATTACTTGTTCAAGATCTTAGTAGCATTTCTCAGATTCAATTGGATGATACACTTGTATTGAAGAATTTTTAGTTGGTAGTGTAAGTTATTGATTTTAAATGTTATGATTTCAAATTCAAATGCATCACAGACTTGTGTGGCATTACACAAAAGCCTTTTGTTACCCACCATGCTGATCCCTATCACTTGCTTGTTTGACATTCATTTTTATATCTGCTACATCTTATGGCCATACAACTTTTCCGAGACTTTCTTACATAAATGTATCATATCTAGTAAAATCATCCCCACATCTCCCTTAAGCTTTTCCACAGCAACCTCCTCCCCCCGGGAAATCCTATGATTCCTCCCCCCCATTGTGTACACTAGGACAAAGGACCGTGAACAACACCCTCTTTTGAGACTTCCTGAATTTCCAAATGTACAAGATATTCTTGCTCTGCACCTGCCAGTTGTGATGCATCCTCTTCGCTTTGAGCCACCTCATCGTACTCTGAAGAAATCGTTTGGAAACGCTGTAATAAAAAGATAAAGAGTATCTGCTCTCCTCCCCCATTCCACACAACACACATCCTCTATTCCAAACGAAGTTATTCATCCTAGCCAGCATGCCATGTCTTAGCAACCGATCATCACGACACATCAACCAAAATGTAAAAAGCATGCTTTGGCACATTTTGGCTCCCTCACGTGACACATTGAATGACCATTTTTTTTTGTCTTTTCTCCATTCTCCACGGCCACCCCTCCACTTCACATCAATAAAACCATCTTTAAACACAACTATTATCCTCTAGGGACCCCTCCAATGCCAATGCAATAGCTTCGGAGTCTCCCTCCCACGAGTTCTTGTTCTTCATATAATATTCATGCACCCATCTCACACACAAATTAGCACCTTTCCGAGTTAGGTCCCACACTTGTTTTGCCAACCCCGCTTCATTCCACTTTTGGATATTACAAATACCTAACCCCCCGCTTCCTTTATCTGAACACACCATCACCTAGCTTACTAGAGGTATGCGACTACCATGCTCATTCTCCCCCATAGAAATCCCTAACAGATCTGCTCTATCTGGAGACCAATTACCCTAGTCAAAATGAAAATCATAGTCCAAAAAGTATGGAGGGACATTAAGACAGATTTCATCTGTTGAACTCTTCCGGCATATGAGAGAAGCTTCCCAATCCAACATTTAATTCTAGCAGTTGTCCACTGGCATTCCATTTTCCTCCGTTTTTAAGGGAGGTCGACACACCCAAAAATTTCATAGGAAAACTCTCTTCCCTCAATCCAGAGTTTCGAATCATTATTCTTTTATCCATCTCAACCACCCTCCCAAAATATATGTAAGACTTAAGGATATTGACATGAGTCGCCAAAACCATCTCCATTGACTCTCTGTTGTCCATGCGATT
Source organism: California macrophylla (assembly GCA_036898065.1). Lineage (NCBI taxonomy): Eukaryota > Viridiplantae > Streptophyta > Magnoliopsida > Geraniales > Geraniaceae > California > California macrophylla. The sequence continues at coordinate 4,464 of JAYMTO010000744.1, read as the reverse complement.
ACAAAACACCATCAGATCATCAACAAAACTCACATTAATGATTTGATCTTTCTTACATCCCGGGTGGTATTGAAACCGGCCTCTGCCCCCCTCCCGTCTCAAGGGTCGCGTAAAATATTCCATAACCAAAACAAAGAGGAGAGGCAAAATGGGATCTCCTTTGCGAATCCCCTGAGCCCCTTGGAAATACCCTACAACTCCCCCATTAAATGCAATGGAGGAAGTGGGAGAAGTAATGCACTTCATAATCCAGTTAACTTGGGAATCCAAACACTTGTAAAATCTCCCCAAGATCTCCCATTCAACTGAACCATTCAGCTGAGTCATACGCCTTTTGGAGATCCAATTTCATTACGGAGCATCTCCTGAGTGATCATAACATTGTGCATCAAGGTTTCCCTTTCATAAAGCCCCCTTGATTGTTATCCACCAACCCTTGCAACACCTTGCTTAAGTGAGAGCACAAAATTTTGAAAATACACTAATACAACACGTTGCAGCAAGCTATAGGTCTGTACTCACTATCATCTTCAGGGCAATTATTTTTGGGAACCCTAGATTTAGTTTTGTAAATTCATTCAGTTTAAATTTGATGCAGTCCTGCAGTCAATTGGAGTGTAGTTCCGTTCAGTGAGAAGTTATGTTCTTGACCAAATAAAATATGCGGAGAATTAAAATAGTTGTAGAGAAATTATTCAAGTATTTAACGCAAACATGTGTCAATCTAGAGATTACATATTAGGTAGACTTTCCTATTTCCTAATTTCCTATTTCCTAATGTCATATTTCCTATTTCATGTAACCATAGTAAGTATAAATATAAGGTCTTGACTCAATTCATATAATTCAATATAAAGTATAATTCCAAGATTGTCATGCATGCCATATAGTCTAAATGTTCCCAGTGAGAGAGAACAATGTGGGCAAAGGACTTTATCTTTCAATGCCGCCATTGCCCACCCATAAGATGCTTTTATAACAGTCAAGGCCGGTAAAGTTACACATAATCATTCAGTCTAAGTAACAACAGATAAGCCGTGAATTAACTGTTTTCTCCAAGGGTGGATCTTTCGTAAATCATTAGACATTATGACTTGTAATACAGGGAGTATAAAATAGATAAAAGCAAATAAAAGTTCAACACATATGTGACAAATATCAAAAGGTTCAACAATGGCATTATACGAACATGACTTATAATACAGGAAGTACAAAACATATAAAAACTAAATAAAAGTCCATTGCATATGTGACAATATCAAAAGGTTCACCAATGGCATTACACAACCAAAGAGATGCAAATATCACCAATAGTTAATCTTATGACCGACTTCAATTGTTTGTCTGCTCTAAATATTTACCTGACGAGGGATATTAGTGTCATAAGATAGAGTAAAATTTCTTTCATGAAGATCAATCTTGTTATCTTTGCAGTGGTTATAAAAAATCCTACAAATTGCCATCAGCAACCGCACACCTCCATAGTAACCTTCGTTGTTCAGCCGATTCACCTGTAAAAGGGTAAAGATGGGTCATTTCTACCATCAAAGATACATTTGCATAATTGCATGAAGACTGTTGACATTCTTAAGCATGTTCTTTTAAAGGGCACTTTTTTCACTTTTTCCATTATAAGGGAATTTCTCATCAAAAAGAGATGAGACAGAGACCCTCAACAATCCTTTTCTCAAAAGAGTTATATAACAAAAACAAAAGTAAAATTGCCAGTTACCTTTCTTTGTAGCTCCAGTGAATATAACCACGTTTGTTATTCACATTTCACACCATAAAGGGATTGAGCAGAAGGGAGAAAAAACCCTCACATGAACTACACTATTCATTGTTAGCAAGCTACAAGCAATCAGACTCGCTACAATACAAAATGATCCTCCACTTCCCCTACTACACTAGTAGAGTAGTAGATTTTGAGTCAACAATCAATTCCTAAACCAAGTCTAACTTTAACCAATCTGATCTAGCAAACAGAACAACCTTGTAGACATGGTCCCAGAACAACTATTTGCATAAAAGCTCCTCACATGCATTTCTCCAAAATTAAGATCATTTCTAAATCAACAGCACTTACGGTGGTCCAACAAATGCAATCACAGGAAAACAAGATTAATCTAAAATCAGGCATAAAAGACGAGATCGAACACCAAATTTACTTGCACAAACATAAAAATAAGCACATCAATACACAGACCCACTCAGAAGTAAAAATCTGGTAATAAAGACGATCGGTACGGACTATATGATCGAGTGATCTGAAGCTGACGAGGTCGTGGTAGGGATGGGGGTTGATGAGGAGGTCATCGGAGGGTTCCAAGCGGACAGAGGCCCAGAAATTGCTGAAGCTGAAGGAGATGGTACGACCGTAGTAGACGTCACTAGGGTTCCCCAGAAGCCCAACCCTCGCATTCGACTTGTGCTCTATCGCCATAGCTCCGAGTTTCAGCTCCGATGGCTTCGTCACCATATATGATCAATAAGGGTAGGGTCCGCCTAGACACGTCATCGGATTAGAACGAAATTTGATTACTAACCGTTTCTAGTCGTGATTGGAATGGAAACGAAGGATATGTAATTATTTTTATTTTTATATTTAATACCAGAAAGAAATGACAGGTAAGCAACGACTGTACATATCAGATTACTATACTGGGCCAGGAAAAGAGTATTCAAAAAATGGGCCTGTATTAGATCTAAAGTTCAAATCAAAACGTTGAGGGCCCACAGTAAGCTTCGAGAGAGTGTCGTACGACTATAATTTAATATGACCAAATAGTCCTTGTTGTTTTCATAATTGCATATCTTACTTTACTATACGACCAAAAACGTCTTCTTTTGGACGATGTCATTTTGGTAATTAACACAAACAAATTACTATCCTATCCAAAACAAAAACGAACTTTCTCGGAAACTCCTTATACCATTTAGCTTAGGAGGCTCTTCTCATTATCTCCTCTCCTCTCCTCTGTGTATTACTTGGAAACTTCCATGGACATGCCTTGCTTTGACCTTTTCATTTGTGCTTGAGGATTATGAGTTTATTAGTTTTGAGCTCTATATATGTATGTAAGCTCTTATCAAGTAATTTGTTGAATATTTATCAATCAACTTATTTTTTAAGTCCAAGTCATTCATAATCTTACTCATTTTAAAGCTAAATCATCGTCATTAAATTAGTTTACCACTAAAACCATAACTTAAATCAAGTACAATTTAATTTCATTATATGATCAAATGATGTGGTCAAAGAACTTGTTGTGAGTAAGCTACGAATGTCAAGTCTTTTAATCATGCTCACCAACAAGACAACCATGCTTAATGATGCCAATTAGTAGTGGGCATGATACACAACATTCTTTAAACAAATGAGGAATTTATAAATTTAGGAGGCAAAATATGCTTCTTATATGATTTTAAGGAAAATTATTTTTTTAATATTTTTTCTTCTTTTTCAAAAGATTAATTTTATTTATTTCTTTTTCAATTTTTCAATTGTATACCATTCAAATTTTATTTCTTCATCATCTTTTTAAAAAAAATTAATTTTCTAATCATTTTTAATCTTATTGATTAAATTTTATAATTTCAGTTAGTTTACAAAAAAAATAATCATTCTTTATGTTTGACACTATCATCAATTTGAGTTTTGAGTTTCATTTTTTATAAAAGAAATAATATATAATATAGTCATAGCGAGATATTTACGTTTGAGACTACCGAGTTTTGAGCTCTATATATGTATGTAAGTTTTGAGTTATATTATTATCATTAATTTTTAATCTTTTATGTGTTTTATTCTTATTTTTTATTTCTCACATGTGAATTCAGTTATCTATAACAAACGTCTTTTTTATGTTTATCCTTACAAATAAAATATGTTCTAAAAATTTATTTCGTTATACTACACATACTATGATGCACCCATCAAATTTAGTAATCATAACATAATTATTTAGCTCAACAGTATTAATGTAAAATATTAGTAATTGTATCGTGCATATGTACCGAATATATATAAAGATAACTTGTTTTTAAATGTTTTGTATAAATTTGTAACAAATTGTTTAATGATATAGTTTCCAGTATATTTGTGTGTTTTCATAAAATAAAAGAAATTAACTAATCTTAGAAATATCACTAAAAAAATACCATTATTTGAATAAACAAGTTTTATCTTTATGTTAGCCTATATTTTATAATTTTGTGACAGAAAATGTGATATTGGTTTACCTAACAATATGATAATTCTTTCCCACTAAAAAAGTCTTACATTTCCAAGTCCCAAAAGTATATTCCCACCAAGTCCAACAAAAAGGCAGTTTCTTGGTTAGATTGTATGGCCACAAACGAAAATTGATTGTTTGTTTTTGTTTGGAGAGACTATTTATAGTGACGACGATGTCATCGGTAATATAGTCATCATATAATTGATGATATCGTCGTTCAATCCAC
>JAYMTO010000743.1:0-10862 GCA_036898065.1 California macrophylla | reverse complement strand
TGTTTCAAATAATGAGAGAGCGAGACGTTGTTTCAATATTACTGACATTATCTTTTTTAAGAAATGATTGGTCAATATAAATTAAATTAGGGAATGCGATTAAAATTCTTAATCTATTGACGTGTGCGTGCCACCATCGACAAGTTATAACTTTTTTCTATAAAATAGAATAAATTTAATTTATTTAGTGAATGGGATATTTAATAATTTTCAAATAAAGTTTGATTTTAAAAAACATAAGCTTATGTGGTCATAATTGTAAAATACACCCAAAAACAATATATAAATAAATACAATAAACTTGTATTGAAAATACCTTTGTGAGCTGTATATACACAAAAACAACTATTGGTAATAGAAAACACAGAAAAAGTCAACAAAAAGTGACAGTAAAACAAACAAAGAAAACACACAGTAAAGTCAACAAGGCCAGCTCTCAGCCTTTTTTGGCAGCCTCTCTCTCTCTTTTGTTTTGCCCCTTCAAAACTCTCTCTCTCTCTCTCTCCCAAAACGGTTACACCTTCGACCATTCCTTCCTCTTCGTGCCTTTTTTTAAAATCTGTCCTTTCTCTTTACCCCACCTGCTTGTATTTATATTGACAGACGACTCAAGGATCGACAATTCAAGTCCTTGCTTTGAAATTTTGCAGATTGGTGGATCACCAAGCTGATTTCCGAGGTACCCATTTGTTGAATCCTGTTCACTTTATTGTGTTTTGTTGATTTTTCCTCGAGTTTTGGGTTTTTCTTTCTATGTGGGTCTGTCTTTGGATGGTCAGATATATTGTTTTGGTGCTGAAACTTGTTGAATTTCAGGTAAAGTTTTGATATTTCTAACTGGGTGTTTGGATATCTGGGATTCTAATCGGCTGCAGAGGTAGATGCTGAGCAGTAGGAGAAGAAAGTGAGAGTTGGGGCTAAGTTAATGGATAATTTATGCTGCTTCAATTCTCTGTGCTCTCAGGTTAGCATATATCTTTACCTTTATAGCCTCATTTTTTTCTTCAACAAGTATGCTCTCTAATTGTGTTGTGTGTTCCTTTCTTTCTTTTACTTTGTTTTTCTTGAGAGGTTTGTTGGTAATTGGTGTGACAATTTTGATAAGGTTATGGAAATGGATTTGATCTAGTTGACTCTAATAATAGGCGTCAGAATCAGGATGGGTTTTATTTGGCAGAATAGGGTTTACATTTTTGTGATCTATGAACAGATTATACAAAGCTGATGCCTTATTTTCAGCACCAGACTGACTGTCTAGATTTAGCTATTTCTGATTTGGAGCCTTTGATTTTACTCGTATTATCCCATTTCCTGTTTTTTCGTCTGCCCTGGTTTGCAGGCATGGACTTTGGTCTGATGTAGGGAGACCTGATTTGTATGTCCTTATATCAAAGGAAAATCTATGTTGAATGGTATTTGTTTCATTTATTGAATTTATTCTGCTTTTAGGGAAGTGTCCATCCTCAGAATGGTATTTAGAGGATAAGAGGAAGATCATTTAATCATTTCCACTACATGATCATGGATCAGTTTTACACTTCCTTGATAACTGAGGAAGTCCCTCGATTCTTATTTTAGCAATTCCGCTACAAGGAAATAGACTGCTTAGATTAGCTCTGGTCATGCCACTTCTTATGAAGACTGGGTAAGACTTTTGTTTCCCGACTGTGATCTTCCCCAGTGAAACAATTCAAAAATAGCCTTGTTATTGGAGAGTCACGGGATGTTCCAAGAAACTGGAAGAACGGACTAGACCGTATGTATGTTTTCCTTTCTACTTTTGTGCAATATAGTAGGAAAGAAAGAGAAAAGAGAAGTGGTTGTAAAAAAAAGAGAGCCTCTATTGTTTTAAACTGTTTTTAAAAACAAATGTACTAACTAAATGCAAGTTGCAATCTCATAACTTGCAAATCAAGCCTTATAGGATCTTAAATAAGGTGAATCCGCCTTTTACTTTAACAATGAAAATATTAACTTCAGCTCAAGATCATTTTTTAAGTTTGACTGGTTGTCTTTTTTAGCTTACTCAGTTGCTGATAACTGGGCCATCCACAGTAGTTTTCTTTTGGGGTTAATTTTGCATATTTGGATTCCTCAAATAAGAACCTTTCTTTCTTAGTCTCTTGTGAAGTTCAAACTTTGTCTTATGGTAATGATAACAAATGCACACTATGTAGAATTGGCTTTCACATTTTATGCATTTTGGTGTTCACTTTCTAGTCCTAACCAATCATGCTAGATGCATGTGGAATTTAATATTTTTATGTCCTTTAGATTTCAGGAGGGCGTTCTTCATGTAGCTCCGGCAAGGGAAGGAGCCATCAGGGCCCAATCAAGTATGGGTTTAGCCTAGTGAAGGGGAAAGCAAATCATCCTATGGAGGATTATCATGTAGCAAAGTTTGCTCTGTCAAAAGGGCAAGAGCTCGGTCTTTTTGCAATATATGATGGGCATCTTGGAGACAGTGTACCTGCTTATCTCCAAAAGCATTTGTTTACCAACATCTTAAAGGAAGTAAGTGTTAATTTGAGACGGTTTATTACACGTCTGCATTAATTTGAGACAATTTACATCTTGTTATACGAGTATCCTTTTTAGCAGCTTATAAAAATTGTTACTGTATAATCAATTCCAGGAGGAGTTCTGGACCGACCCCAACAGATCCATTTCTAAAGCCTATGAAAAAACTGACCAAGCAATACTCTCGCATAGTCCCGACTTGGGACGCGGTGGCTCCACTGCTGTCACGGCGATTCTGATCAATGGCCGGAAGTTATGGGTAGCCAACGTTGGCGATTCACGAGCAGTTCTTTCGAAGAAAGGGCAGGCAATACAGATGAGTACTGATCACGAGCCCAACACTGAGCGGGGCATGATTGAGAATAAAGGAGGCTTTGTCTCAAACATGCCAGGTATGAATTTAGCTTGAAGTTTATTTTGTGCTACTGTTGTCTACTTTAAGCAATGTGTTTAATGTATATCTGACTTGTAATAGGTGACGTGGCAAGAGTAAATGGCCAGCTGGCAGTCTCACGTGCTTTTGGAGATAAGAACCTCAAATCACATTTACGCTCTGATCCTGACGTACGAAATGCTGATATCGACGCCGATACTGATCTTCTCATCCTTGCTAGTGATGGCATATGGAAGGTGCTCTTTCTTCTCCCCATTCTCTCAAACTCTAAATTCCAAGTCATCGTGTTTCTTTCTTGCTGTTGTTGATAGTTTCTTTATGTATTCTACTACTTCAGGTCATGTCCAACCAAGAAGCAGTTGATATTGCACGAAAGACAAAGGACCCACAGAAGGCCGCCAAGCTACTAACAGCGGAAGCACTGCACAGGGTTAGCAAGGATGATATCTCGTGCGTCGTGGTTCGCTTCAGGGGGTAAAAAAATGGAAGAACTACAAAAGAATAAAAGAACATTCATGAAATCTGTATAACGGGGATGCAATTCTCTATATAGGCCGACGTGGAAGTGACATATCACTGAACCCCGTCAAAAGCTTTGAAATTGCTCCTCCCCCGACCATCCCCTCGTAAACTTACAAGTTCTTAGCTGCTGGGTTGTGCGGTTTGATATTGCTTTGATGTCTCGTCTCTTCTATTGTATAGATTCATACCATATTCGTTATTTGCATTCTGACATGGAAGCTGTGGATACATTGTTGTGAAGCTCATGGTAGAAAATTTCCTTACTGGGATAAGATTTGTCGTGTTTGCTGCATAACCAAGGATCAGAGCTTAATTTTCTTTTGGTTTGTATTGAAGAATGATACTATTTGTAGGCAATTTGCTAAATTGCTGATCCATGTAAACTGATCTTCTACTATCTAAGAACTTAGAGAAGCCTTTTGATTGACTTTTCAAAAATAACTTATGAGTTGTTCATTTATAAGTCGTTTTACGAGGGTATAATAGTCATTTTAGTCAAACTAATCCTTTTTAGTTATAACTTTTTTCTTTTAGTTTTAAGCAGTGTTTTAAAATTCAGTTAATTTGGTCAAATTTAGAACTCAGTTAAACTCGGTCAACAAATATATCATCTTTATTATTTGTCATTGTTAGAACTTACTTTTTCATGTTATTTTCGTTTGAATGTCTTATGATTTTGCTTTATTTTATTAATAAATTGTTTGGAACTATCTTATTTTATGAAACTTATTTAGTTTTATGTATTTTTGTCTTTAACATGTGTATCATACATTAATATATTTTTTTATTAAAAAGAAAACGAGTTATGTCGAATTCTCCTCGATAAATTCTTGATTTATCAAAAAAAATTATTTTTTGTCTCGTCGAGTCATGACTGATTCCAACTTTTGGAACACTAGTTTCTTTTTTTAAATTTAGAATATTAGTTTTCAACCCTAAAAAGTTGAGTAAAAGTATTTAAATTTAATTGATTGATGATCACAGTTTAAAAATTCAATAATTATGGCCAATAATTTAACTTGTATATGAAATATATTTATTTTTTAAGAAGAAAAATATATAAATTTCTTGAATTATCAATAACTCTTATAATTTTGTCCATAAAAATGAATATTATAATTTCTGGAAGTAAGAATATAAATAATTTAATTTCTTAGTTTTACCTAAGCATAATTGAGAAGTGAAAGAAACTGTATTAAAAAGAAAAGTTCCCAAGACGAACAAAGTGGAGCCACGTGCAAGATTCCGGTGACTTCACTCTCACGTCCTTAACGTCAACCCCTTGCGCACGATAGCTGGAAGCCCCGGTTCCGCCTTCACTGCTGATCAAAAGTGCAAAACCCTCTCTCGCCTCTAAAACCCTCCTAAAAACCCTTCTTCTCTTCCGAAACCCATTTCATCAAATTGAGCCAGAAACCCAATTTCTCGACTCCGATCATGTCAAAAGCGATTCATGCTCTCAAGGAGAACGCATCGAATCCCAAACTCTGGATCGTGATCGGAGTTGGTGTCGCCGGGATCTTGGTTCTGGCGGAGACCCGGAGGCGGAGGGCGACGGCGGAGCTATTTCGGAGAGAGGATTTCGGGGCGTTCGTGGAGCGGCTGGAGCTGCTTCCCTTTCCCCAGCCGCCACCCCCTGCCGCGAGGCAGCCACTTGCCGACTTGACATTTGCCATCAAGGACATGTACGTGGTTTCACACTTGTATCATGTGTTGTCGTTCGTGGGTTTTGGTTATTTTTGTGTTTTTTGTATTGGGTCTTGAGAAAGTTTGGTGCTTTGTGTAGAGGAGGAGGATGAAAAGTTGAGCCGTTGAGGTAATGAGGTCTTAGTTGGCATTGAGGGAAAATGATTTTTGTTGTTGTTGCATTTTGGGGAGTTGGAATTTGGCAAGGTTTTGTTTTGTGGAGCAATGAGATCACATTTCTAAAATGCCTAGAAGTGGCCGGGAGGGTAGTTGTTGGTTAGTAGGTAAATTGGGGGTAATAATGGGGAAATGTTGTTTTTATAAGCAGTATTAGTTTTGGAAATGGTCACAAGGTGATACTTTTTAGTGAGAGGAAATTTATGTATGCACACCTATTGAGTTTTGGCTGTATTTGATTCAATCATTTTTGCACTCGGCAGATTTGAACTGGAAGGATACGTGACGGGTTTTGGGAATCCAGATTGGGAGAGCTCACACGAAGCTTCTGCTAAAACAGCTGTTGTTGTAACTACTCTGCTGAAGAATGGGGCTACTTGTGTTGGCAAAACTGTCATGGATGAATTGGCCTTCGGGTAAGTTCTCTGTCTCTCTCAAAATAAAACTATAACCTTTTCATTGATGATATATTTTGGAATGTCATATTAGGATTACTGGAGAGAATATGCATTACGGAACTCCTATGAATCCTCAAATGCCATCGTGTATTCCTGGAGGTTCTTCTAGTGGTTCAGCTGTGGCTGTTGCAGCTGAGCTTGTTGATTTTGCTCTCGGTAAGTTTGGTTCTATAGATATATTTTTAAATGCTAGCTCCTCTCTTTTTTCTTTTAATCATCTAAGTCGCCGTTAATGTTGTAGGTACTGACACATGTGGGTGTGTAAGAATTCCAGCAGCATTTTGTGGTATCCTTGGATTTCGACCGTCTCATGGTGCTGCATCTACAATTGGAGTTCTGCCTAATTCTCAAAGTCTAGATACTGTCGGTATGCTGGTTACATAGTGCTTGAAGATGTTTTGTGATCATTAATTATCTTATACATATCCATACAAGTGATATGTCTTAGATTCTTAGGTTATTCTTACAAAGACATGAAAAATAGTTATCATTTAAACTAAAGACTAACTTTGTCTTGAGGTGATGCTTTGGCTTAGATGACATTCCTCAGAAAAAATGGTGCTTATATGACTTGTAAATTTTCTTGCGAACATGTCAAAAATACCAAAGATGGGGAAACAGTAATCTGCATGCTTATGGAGTACTTAACATTCACGCGGTTCTAACATTCTAGCTGTTTTGGAAGATCTTGAATTTTTTTAAGGTTATGTCTTCAGAATTTCTTTTTGTATTCTATTGTTCATTTCATTACAATCTGGATTCTTTTAGGATGGTTTGCCCGTGATGCATCTACTCTTCATCATGTTGGACACGTTTTGCTGCGACTCAATCCAGTGGAACCTAGAAGAAAAAGACAACTTATTTTTGCTGATGACCTCTTCCAGCTTTCCAAAATCCCCAAGCAAAAGACTGTGTATGTTGTCAACAAAGTGACTGAAAACTTATCTGGCTGTAAGTACCATATCTTTATGGCATTTTTGTAATATTTCCACTTTTTTCTGACAATTTTAGCCTATAAATAATCTACCCAAATTTCCACCCACAATCCAATGAGATTCGGATCCACAATCACCAAGATGGAGATGTGAGGCTTGAACCATTGGGGTGTGCCCTTGGGGGACATATTTCCACTTTTAGTTGCATTGTTCTCAAGGTTTTTTTGTTGATGTCATAACATGCCATCATTTCTGATACTAACAAATGATGTGATAATCTTGCCATATTTATATTGATGTGGCGATGATATTCTAACAAAATAATCGGATAATTATGTCATACTATGATTGGTATTTGTGCAGATCAGCCCCCAAAGCATATGAATTTGGCTGAATATATTGCTTCCAAAGTACCTAGTCTAAAAGAATTTTGTGAACAATCAACAAACCTGCAAAATGGAGCATCTGCTTTGAGAGCCCTCTCTTCTGTTATGGTTGCCTTACAAAGGTATTGTAGAATGATAAATTTTGATACTACTGAGTTGTATTTTAGTTCAACCAACAGAACCCTCGTTAGAACCAGTCCATAAGAGTGCACTTCCAAATCAACACCAGTACCTAATCTCCAAAAAAATCTCATACCTGTCTTTGTTTTTGGCATTATATGTATATGACATGCGCAGACCTTTATGTATCATTTACTGCGATGTTTTTGGTTGAACTACGTTTTTTTTCTTCATGTCCATGACTTCACAATTCTACTTACTTTACCTATGCTTAAGCTATTGGCTGGTCAATGCCTCAATGGTGACATGTTAGATACCAGGTAGTGTTTCCCAATAAATAGCTTTATATAGTTTTCAAAACTCTCATGGTTAAAAATATATATTCATACTAGATCCCTTGAAATATATTAATGCACAATAAATTGTCGAGGGTTGAATTACACGTCTCTTACCAGTATCATGTCTTCCACACCAATAAGTTTGTAATCATTTAACCAACAGTAATTATTCCATTGCAAACTGATTTGTCCTGTCCATTTGAAAAGGCATTGACAGATATATTTTGCATTAATAATTAATTATTGAGGTCTTTCACTCTAACTGCTATGATGTCCAAATGGCTTTGCAGATGTGAATTCAAAACCAATCATGAAGAATGGGTTAAATCAGTGAAACCCAAGTTAGGACCTGATGTTTCTAATCGTGTTAATGCAGCAATCAACAGTTCATATGATAACATCAAAAGTTTCTATAAAGTCAAGACCGAGATGCGAGCTGCCCTACAGAGTCTTTTGAAGGTATCCTCAACTTCTCATTTCACTTTTTATAAGAGAAGGAATCCTCAACTTCTCATTGTCATTTTTTATAAGAATATCTATTTTATATCTCATTATAAACTGAAACTCTTGGTAGCATAATATTTCATTTATTTTGGTAGTAGACTAGTAGTCTGTGTAAGTATATGTACCAAGAATTATGAGACGTTGAAAATTTTCATCGAACCTGTGTCCACATCCCAGATATATCTCTTTCTGGGATATGTTCTTCAATTTAGTTTTTTCAATCACTTCAAAGCTTCAGGAAGAGGTCTTACGAAAAAGAAAATTTGATGCCCTAATTATTTCAGAGATGATGTAATATGCAACTCCTGAGAAGTTTGATAACGCATAAGGTTTACTACTAAGATCTGGAACCTCTTAACCAGTCCTGGTTTTCAGCATTCTGATTGCAAGTGTTAAAACTTTCATTTTGTCCCAGGATGACGGTCTATTAGTCATGCCCACAATTGCAGATCCTTCTATAAAGCTTAGCCCAAAGAAAGGCCTGCTCTCTGAGTTTCGTGACAGAGCATTGGCTCTGTTGAGCATTTCAAGCATGTCTGGTTGCTGTCAGGTAATGTACGATTATCAGATTTAGGTTTATGATATATGTTTTCTGGTTTCTTACTTTGGTCTACGTACTCCCTAATTATCTTTTGCCAGGTTTCAATTCCATTAGGAAAGCATGATGGCTGCCCCATCTCCATCTCTGTTCTGTCATTCCATGGAGCTGATAAATTTCTTCTGGATACGGTTTTGGATATGTATTCATCTCTTCAAGAACAAGCAAGCCTTGTATCCAATTCCTTACCATTGCCGGATACCAATAATGACATGGATACTTCAGAACTCTTGAAAGAGAAGGTTTTCTCCATAGCCTTTAGCTATAGTGAAGACTTTTATTTTATTTTATTATTTGCATCTTGTAGAGATCTGTATGAAGTTCAAAGCTGGTATTTGTCTGTCATCGCCTCGCTGTTATTTCTATGGATCTATCCTTCCAACATATATTTAGTCATGATTTTTTCAGTTAACCATCCATATATATAATTGTCATCAAAACCTATTTTGTCCAAAATTGTGATAGTTTTTCCTAAAAGATTATTTCGTTGCAACCCGTTCTGGATCAGAAACACCTGACATCAATTATTAGGGGGTGATATGAGATCTTTATTATTGCTGATTATTTACAATCTCATTGAAGGGAAATGCTGCATATAAGCGCAAACAGTGGAACAAGGCAATGACTTTCTACACTGAAGCTATCAAATTGAATGGGAAAAATGCAACTTACTATTCAAATCGTGCTGCTGCATACTTAGAATTGGGATGGTATGCTACTTTGTAAGATTTTTCAAGAGGCACTTTTCATGCAGTTATCTGTTTTCTAATGCTTCTATCAATCCTTTTGTGTATGCAGTTTTCAACAAGCTGAAGAGGACTGCACTAAGGCAATGTCAATTGATAAAAAGGTAAGAGAAGAGGGGTTTTGATTGCACTGAAAAATGTTATCTCTGTCAGCATTGTAACTCTTCATTATTGTAGCCTCTGGTCATAGTTTCTTATCAATGATATTGATAAGAAGATAATCTTCTGTTTTGTCTGTAGAATGTGAAGGCATATCTGAGACGTGGAACTGCTAGAGAATCACTTCTTCGATACAAGGAGGCAGCTCAAGGTGAAAATCTAAATTTCTTTGAAATAATTATATGTGCATTGTCAATTTAAGTAATGCTTTCTATTATTTGCACAAATGTTTTAGCATCTGATCTCTGTAAGAGGTCACATTACCAATGAATGTGAACTGTTATCTGCACCTTGCTCTTATCTTTCTACTTTTTGGTGTCGTGGATAATACTTGTTACTGTACTATATGCTCTTTTACACACAGTTGAAGTGTAAAATGCAAAGACCCAGTTGTATGTATATTTCTGTATGTATAGAGATATAGCATCATCTCTTGACAGTTTCTTCTCTTCTTCATGCAGATTTCAGGAGTGCTCTTGTTCTTGAACCTCAGAATAAGGTCGCTAGTCTTGCCGAGAAAAGACTAAGAAAGCTGATGGGTTGATGTTTTCTCACAGTTCTAAGTCTTTTTTTAAAGTATAAGCAACCATTGTTTTACTCTGGACTACAAATCAGGGGAAAGACGTATAGAAAGATAACTGAGTGATAGGTTAGATAGATATGTTAAAAGGGTTTCTGCTCTTTTCACCATTTTTGCTATATATTTTTTCATATTTAATTCATCTATGTATCATTGTTAACTTATAGAATTCTATTTAAATTTGGTTCTAGGAAAATGTCATTGCATTTCTGTTTCTGTTTGACATATAAATGCTTATATGATATTCAACTACAACAAGTTCAATGTCTTTCCTCTTATGTTCAATAATTTAGGCAAATAAATAAATAAATAAAATATGGATTGTGTTTGCAAGGAACTGGTTCTGGTCACCTCTTTACATCTCTTTTCTTTTTCTTCTCAAAATTGATTTCTAAAGTTTAGTAAGCTTACACCAGACAAAAAACTCATTTTCTGTTTACGGACAATAACTAGAAATAAAGATTGGAATTAACGATCTCTTAAACTTGTACTATTCTTTGTGATTATTGACTCAAACAAAATCATTGTTTATAATAAATATTTGAGAAGAATAAAGAAATGGTAAAGAAATAACATAATAAACCTAACCGATATTTTGTCCCTCTCTTATGTCTTCCACCGACCTAAGCTCGAGCCACCTCAATCATCAACTCCTGATTTCTGAAGAATACAATAGTTTCCAACCCTAAAAGAATTTCATTTTTTTCCGGTTAAATTAAACTGTACATTATCATTGAAG
>JAYMTO010000742.1:0-10868 GCA_036898065.1 California macrophylla | reverse complement strand
ACTAAAAGGTTAACCTTGCTGGTTAGGTTTGACTCTTCCCTTTATATGTACCATTTTTCTTCTTCTTTCGATGTATGATTTTATACTTCAACACTACCCCGCGTGTAGGGCTAGACTTTTATATGTGGGCTATAACAGAAAGACATTTGTATATGGACCAAAAACTACATGGGGAAGCGACAGATGAGCCACATGGCCAATAATGCCCACAAGCCCAAATCAACCGGGCTATGTAGAATCCTAATACAAAAGAGTTGATGCTACATCAGGGTAATGGTGGCGAGAATAAAGCACACACAAGAGATTCCTATAAACATCAATAAAACCATTACCATAATCCTCTAGCGAAAACTGGCAAATGTTAAGGAAACATATATGTAAAAAGAAAGATAGTAATGTCTCGCATTCTTAATGAGACGAGTTACTAAGACGAATAAGACCCTATTAGAGCTGTTTCGAGATCAGATTGCTCAGTTAACTGGAGAAGTGTTTATTTGGTAGGGAAACTCTTGTAGTTGTGGTTCCAAAGGATCTAACAAGGTTGTTCTTTACTTCTTCATCATCTAGTTTGAATTAAACAAGAAAGAATTTAAGTAAACAGGTCCACCACTTATTATACTTCCCGGAAGAATTTTGTTCCTAGGGTTCAATCACAAACAGTAAAATTATACAATGCTTGCACCCAAATGGCGGAGCATATAATGACAGGTAGAAAGTAGATATCTACTAACCTTTCGGGCAAGAACCGTAAGGATATCCAATCTTTCACGTGGAGAAGGAAAATCACAGAAAAGTAGACGATCTAGCCTGCCAGGTCTCAAAAGCGCAGCATCAAGGAGATCTGGTCTACTGCTAGACATAAAAATTATGATATCTAGTAAAACCAATCATAAGATGACAGAGAGGCACAGTCAAGTAGTGTTGCTAGTCATAATTTGTCACACTGATATGACTGAGTGCAGCTAATTAAACATTGGAATGGTATACTACTTTAAGAAATCAAGTCAAAAGGTGCCAATTTGGTTCCATTGACCATGCAGTGAACCAAGGTAAATAGTTACGGGTTTTAAACAGGAAACTGACCTTGTTGCAGCAAACACAAACACACCGGTAAGAACTTCAACACCATCCAATTCAGTAAGAAACTGTATAAATAGGAATCCAGTTAGGATGAGATGGTTTTAGCCTTTTAAGAGACAGAATTAGATGGAATGATGGAAAAAGAAACTAACTTGGTTAACAACACGATCGGTTACTCCTGTATTGTCATGCCCTCTCTTAGGAGCAATGGAATCAAATTCATCAAAAAAGAGGAGGCATGGTGCTGCAGCAGCTGCTTTTGAGAAAATATCCCGAACCTGAAACCATCAGTAGCATGCATTGTAAATTTACTATTAACTTTTGATGTAGAAAATCAGTCTGTGCTATCTTAAAAAATGAAACTGACGCAGTCTTGTAAGGAAGCTTCCATGAGTCAGTTTTACCTCAGAAGCTGAATTGTAATTTTCTGTCTTTATTGCAGAAAGAATGTAATCGTATTTTACTTGGAGGTGTAGAAGATTAGGACCTTAGATAGGTTAAGCAAATGATATAATGTTTTAGTGTGTGTTGAGAGTGTGTGATATATCCCTTCATCTCCTCTCTGAGAGTCTGTGGTCCCCCTTGTCTTAACTTTCTTCTCTCTAATTCTTAGTGCTTACTGCCATCTGACTTTCCAACCGTAAATCCTACTCCCCAATTATTTAACCTTAGGACAGTCTTATCGAAAGTCAACTTGGTATCGAGAAATGTTATCATTTCAGGTTTCTATTGCTAGGCGGGTCAGAAAAGAACAACAAACTTCAGAAATATTAGTGTGGTACAGTGCCCCATGGTAGGGGCAGGGTCACTTATGTACACAACCTTGCACAGTGTTTCTGTGACTCAAGACAGTGATTTAATTTCAGAAGAAACCTATGTGGAAGACAAATTCATGTGACTTGAAAAGGTTTTGCTATTCAATGCAAAATGTCCCACTGCATCAAAGAAAATAGTTAGTAAAATATCAATAATCGAAACAGGGTATTGAAGTGGATATCATTTGGGGGAAAAGCATAACTTGGTAATTATAAAAAATATTAGGCAACGATTTAATAGCATAATCACCATTATATTACTTCAAGTTCCATAATCACCATTAGATAATATGACTAATTTTTTGACGTTTATAGTAGAGATGACTGACAAAAAAAAGAGAGTTATCAAGTATTGCATTAACAATCTAACAAAAAATAGCATTAAGAAAACACTTGGTCGTCTTCTTACCGCTTGCTCAGAAGCACCAATGTATTTATTCAAAAGCTCAGGCCCTTTGATTGATATGAATCTAAGCGAACATCCAGCAGCAGCAGCCCCAACAATGTGTGTCTTGCCACATCCAGGAGGTCCATATAAGAGTACATTTGACCGCAACCTAAGAGGAGCCTTTGCAAATATATCTGGGTGCTTTGAAGGCAATTCAATCATCTGACATTATGAAACAGAAATCAACTAGGTAGCACTTGGATTCTTTGATTTGATTTGAAATTCATGATTTCAAAACTAACATTTGAAATATTGGACATCAGTTATAATTCTAATGTTTGGGAACCATGATATTTCCAATGAGAGAAGAGTAGTTGTCACTTGAAATGTCTTGGTTTAGTCATGTTTTTGGAATAGATCGGATTTGACTCAAATCTAAATCCAAATTCTTGGTTATCCAGACAAACCGCCAAATTTCAAATCAAAACCAAGTTCCAAACGTACCATCACAGAAAAGACCATGAATATGATCTATGAAAAAAATAAGTAAATAAAACTCATGTATAGAAAGCTGGAAATAAGATCAATGAAAACCACAATGCAGTAGGCATGTGCTGAGCTGTAAAGGTCAATATTATACTGAGTATGATAATGCACATTGTTTGTTTGCTGTTCAGGAATCTCAGCTAAGTGAGCTAACTAAGATGAAATCACTAAAATACCAATTTATCTGAATGTGTGATCAGTGCACTCTGGTTTAGAATATCTCTCTTTGAACTAGAAGGGTATCTATAGCATTTAAACAAAAA
Source organism: California macrophylla (assembly GCA_036898065.1). Classification (NCBI taxonomy): domain Eukaryota; kingdom Viridiplantae; phylum Streptophyta; class Magnoliopsida; order Geraniales; family Geraniaceae; genus California; species California macrophylla. The sequence continues at coordinate 7,776 of JAYMTO010000742.1, read as the reverse complement.
CAAAATGGATTATACCTCTATTATAGCATTCCGAATGTCATTTAGACCTCCAACATCATCCCACCCCTGGCGGCCTCCTTCAGGAGCAGATTTAGTGATGTCACGCATAGCAACTGGAAGAAAGTCATGCATTGACCGAGAAAAATCATCCCTAATTAATGCTGGCTTTTCATGCATTTGAAAAGCAGATTGAGATGGCAAAAATCGACCAATAGCAGCATGAACAGTTCGGTCCACTAATATTTCCTGTAGCAATTATAAAAAGTTAAATAGAAAATGTCCTACTTTATGTATTATTAGTATGGATGAATAAAATAAACATTTCTATTATAGCAGCAAATACCAGATCATATGCATCATATCCATCACATTTAGAAGCCACATCTAGCAATATCTCATCAGAGCATTGTAACGACCGCCTCTGAATTTCATGGTTTAATATAGCTTTACGCTCAGAGGCGGCAGGAGCTGGTAGTTGTATGTGAAAGTCAAATCTCCCTGACGATAACCAAATTTAAGCACACAACTCAAAATATGAAACCAAATGCAAAAAAGGAAATTCTAACATTCTTGTTTCTTCCCAAATCACTTTAACTGAGAATGAGAGAGTATGCATTCTATACTGAAAATCGAGAGAACCTGATGAGCTCAATGTCTGTGGTATATTTTCCAGAGACTGTGCAGAGGCCATGAAGGCAATGGGCCCAATTCCACAGGTGTTCTTCCTCTTTTCCTGACCATCATACAGATATACTTCCTTAGATGAGTCCAAGACAATACATGTAGCCGAAGTTGCACTATTTGAAAATGGTTTAAGATCAACTGAATGGATCTTAGAATTCCAATACTATGGGTCAGACCAGAAGATTAACTTATATTGCCACCAATTTAAATAGAAGAGAATCAATATAATTTACTGATTGTTGAACTATCAAGTACAATGAGAGACCCCTTTATATAGGGAATTGACCTACACTAAAATAGAAAACAAAGTAGGAATAAGAACTGTGATGTGTTGATTACTAATATTGTAGAAAACGTGGGATCATTGTGATTAGATGATTACCCCATACTCATCTACAATGTCAGTGAGAAATTCTGTAAGCGCAGTGATAGAAGTTGAAGTTTGAGATCCTTCTGGATCAGAAGAGGATGAAATAATGCTATCAAGATCATCAAAGATAACAACAGAAGGTGCATGATCCAGAGCTTCAGATATGCAGCTGGAAAGTATCTGACGAGTGGTTGGAGCCTTCTCTAAAGCGAGCCCGGAACAACGTACAAAAACACTGCACACAGAAAGCTCAGAGTAATATAAAATATTCTCCAAAAAATATCTTAAATAAGCCAACTAGTCTAATGAACTTTATGCCTGGAGCAAATAGATAGTTTAATATGGGGAATAATAACCATACAAACACATCTAGGTACATACATGTGTGCTAGGAGGCCTTCAGATTCTTCAAGGAACTTTGCAACAGCATTTGCTAATAATGTCTTTCCAGAACCCTAATACACAAAACAATACTGAGCAGAATGAGTTAAGGTAATGCATGGTCAAGGAGCAGAATGAGTTAAGGTTGAAGCATTAGAAGTTCAATCTACAAAGAAAATGTGCAAAATGGAAGTGTCACAATTGTCCAATAAGTCATTATGAAAGTCGCTTTCTGCATTCACATGACAGATTAAAAAGTTCATTTTGAGCATCAAACATTAAATTATTGAATGAAGAAACCGAAATTTAAGGGATGAACTCACGGGAGGTCCATATATTAAAACATGGCCAGGGAGAGGAAGGTTGTAGCAGTTGTAGCACATCCCAGAAGCAGGAGATAACAACACCATAAGTCCTACATCGAAGGAAAATTAATTTTAGTTGAATAAGGGAGAAGATGGATTATGGTCATCCTATTAACATGTGCAATACATCTCAGTGCCAACCAACCAAACAAGTAAAATAGAAATGTAACAGTTCCATTCTGATCCAGTAATAAAGACAGTTTAAACTATTAATGGCAGAAATGCTGCTCCAAGATTCTAAAGTTCCCTTTAGAACATAACTTTAATTTCTATTGCCAAAATTCTAACATGCATAAGTTATTTATTTGGTTAGGTACCTTATCATGCGGAGTAGTTGAATGCAAAATGAACTCCAACATTACATACAGCAAATGAAGTAAAATACACAATTAGGTTCTCAAGTTTTCAGCTAGACTGCAACTTGTGGTAATATACAGGGCTAAACATAACTCCAAAAGAACGTATGGTAGGGGACACTCTGCTTGGGACAAAGTGTACACAGAATACAGTGCAATTCAGCATAAGAAACAAATCTTAACCTAACTGGACTATATTTGGCATGACCTTAAGGAAGATTACCCTCCACCTCAATAGAAATAAATAAAAAATCTGAAATATATTCGTCATATAATCTCATACCCCATAATAGTAAGTTACTTAAACTACCCTGGAAAGTTGCAAATCTTTCTTAGCCTATTAGAGAGAGAGAGAGAGAGAGATCTTAGTCATTCAACAAAACTTATCACCTCCTTGAACAACCACAACTTTGGCCTTGGCCATTTATATAAGCTTATTTCCTACCCAATGCGGTAAAAAGGATCCATAGTGGTAAGACGAAAAATGGAAATAAATGACCAAAATAATATTTAACTGCCATAACTTGGACACATATGTAAAAGAAAAACCTGTAAAATCATACCTAAATTTTTAGATGAATGACAGTTACCTCATAACTAAATGAATGTAGGTGTAAAAGTTTAGAAATAGAAACACCTACTATCTATAATATTGGAAGCAGTTGTCTCCAACCAGCTCAAGGAAGAGATATCTGAACTGAACTCTTTACTTGACGTCCTCTCCTTCACAGAAGGAAAGGATACAGGGTCGCCCAAATTCAGATTGCAGAACTCTAGCCCTCCCAGATTATTTTTCCTCTTTAGATCACTAAAGCAGAGCTCATAAGCATTAACTTTCCCTCCATCCAAAGATTCCTCGGAGAGAGACAATAAATATAAAAGTTCAACTGATAGTTCTCTAGTGTTAATTTTGTTTCCCAGCTGATCATCAAATGATGTTTGTGCCGCCTCATGGATCCCAAACTTGCCATTATTCATTTCAAAGTGAAGCAAAGTTTCATTTCCCAAAACTAACGAATTAAGTTGTAATCCTGCATTTGAAGCGAGAGCATCAAGTTGTGCGAGAAACCATGCCTGGAGGAGACTCTGTAATCCTGTACTAGTGTTGGACTGATGAGCAGGCTCCTCATCCTTGTTGCGAGGAGCTTCATGAGAAAGATCAGCAATAAGATCATCATGAACTGACCAATCTACGACATCTAGATGATTGGAAGAGCTGATCCTTGGCGGGTTGTTTTTTGCCTCTTGAAATTTACTATTATCAAGCACATCAAGATTTTTATCACGAATGTTTTCTGTCCTTGACACCTTAAAGTGACAGGGTGAAAGTGAAAATGTGGGGATATCCTTCTTCACACTGATATTGCATCCCTTTATATAAACCCCTGCAAGAGTGAGAACATTCTCCTTTCAGAAACCAGATATAAATACTGTAGTAGCAAAAAGGGTATGAGTGCAAATTTGATCAGTAACAGAATTACTATTAAATAGATCTCAAGAGAAAACACAAATTTGGGATCTTAAGGAAAAATTCTTAGAAACAATTTGTTTCCAGAAATAAAATAAGAGAAACACAGTTAGAAAGACATATGTACAGTAAGGTAATTTGTAGAACATTTTTCAGAATCTACGTACATGAATGCAGGCTTGCTCTCAAATAAAGACGAACAGACTTTGCAATCATTATATGCCCTTTGGCCACAGATTCTGAAAGTAAAAGGCGAACAACTGCTTGACGAAACCCCTTCTTTTCAGTTAAATTTCCAAAGTTGCCTTGCTTTGAAGTAGAGCTATTTTTCATTCTTAAAGCATCCGTTTGAGGATTCTTTATGCTCTCTTTTGCTGATAATCTTGGTAGTATAGCAACCCACTGAAGACGATCTAACGATAAGCTTTTGGTTGTTTCTGGATGAATAAAAGCAACAGAAGTGAGCACTACCCCCAGCTCAACACCTCTAACATTAGTTTTGTGTACCAATTTCTCATCTGCATCTTGAAGACGCAGTTGTGCCTTTGAAACACGATGGTCAGGAGTAGAAGTCTGCAAGTTAGGATCCAAATTTTTATTCCGCCTCTTAGGAGCAACTGCGACTTCACTTCCTGGGACAAGTTGCACTGCAGAAAATCTAATGACTCAGACATTATGCCCGCGGATACACATATTGATTGCTTTATTTATTAAATTATGTATGTTAATACACATGCATACATGCATAACCCTAGAAATATTATATCTTGTTTCAAGAAATAGATAATTGCTTTGTTTCCCAATAACAATAAACCATGTACACATGGAAGTTAGAAATAATATCAATAATATGCAACCAATACCATGCATTTATAGCTTAATTTTGTGAAACGCATAGTATGTTTCCTAAGTATATGACTCAGATCAGAAATTGAATGTAGATAATACAACACAGATAGAGATCTGTATGGATAAAAATTTCAAGAACAACAAAAGTCAGAGTAATAACTTGTGCTACAAATAACCCATTATTATAGCTAGTAGTTAACGAGTACATAGAAAGGTGCAACAATTGAAGTTTCCTGCTTCACTTATACAAAAATTAGAAGTCAATTACAAAATTGGCTCAAGCAAAAAGTAATGATATTCTTGAAGTATATAGTCCCACGGCAAATACAAATAGAAAAAAAGAGGTGCATATAAAGGGAAGAGTCACACTATTAAGGTTGATCTTTTAGTTGTGGAGTCTCGCCCGTTATATGTAGCTCGATTTAAACTTCTACGGATATAAAATTACATGGAACACATTACATTAGAATGACTAACCATAGTAATATTGAAAACTCTGTCATGTAGAATAAACTCAAAAATTAGTTCATGGATGAGAGAAGTGATGATTTTTCAACAGAATGCCAACATACTTGAAAACTTCAGAGGGCCTTAGAAGCATACACTAACAGAGCTAAGATAGAATAAATAGCTATCATCTTACCCACCGATTTCTCGGGGAAGGTTGAAACAACATGGAATGTAATGATGGTCTGTCCATTCAACCATAAAGGGAATGTCATTGCTACTTGGACAATCCTAACCTGCACTTAGTATGAGGTGACTAATGAGCTTTTTGCAGTATAATAAGAGAGAAAAACACAGTCTAACTGAAGGACATGTAACCAAGAAAGTTCAAGGAGACAAATACACTCTAAACGCTTACAAAGCCATCCACAGAAAATAAAGGGGTGTTTTCTGACAAAAACACTTGAATTTGAATAATCGTTCAAGTTCCATGTTAATTAGCAAGTGTGATATTTTTCTTAAATTTCTAGCACTTATTGTCTGATGCTACAGTTCAAATCCCCTAAAATAGTCCCTTCTCTTCGCCTATCAGCATCGGAAATGTGCTGCTGTCAAGTTGATTAAGTTACTCGAGTTCTTCAATCTATTTATAAAATTGCTATTTTACCTTCCAAATAAATTAACAAACCCACAAATAAAGGAGGTAAATAACCCTTGGACATAGAAATACACAACAAACCACTGTGGTCTATTTTTGTAAGAGTTAAGAAAGCACTGTGAATAAAAAGTCACTCAATAGTAAATAAGTACCTGCTTTAGAATAGCTGCCTCAGCCAGTTCTGCATTAAGCTCCAGAACTTCCCAATCATCCTCACTATGGGGTTCTATTGTAACTAGAGTGGCCTTTGGCAAATTAGTAACAGCCCGTACTTGGACAGTGGTATGATCTGGCAAGGAAATGCATTCTGCGAATTGTTGAGCAATCTACATTGACAATCAAGAACAACAGTGTATAAGAACAAAAATAAAAGAAACCTAAGAGCATAGGGGGGGAAACATGCAACAATTTCCTGTCATATGCATAAAGTAATGAAACCAATTGTCTCTGCCTCTTTTTACCAAAAACATTTGATCTCTCATTAATGGAGAAAGTTAATAGCATATGTTCCAATAAATATTAAGCCCTATATGAAAACATACACATCATTCTTTTCATTCACTTGTAGCAAAGTTAACAAACTATATCTACTATTTGATATTACCTCTGTACTAAACATGAATCCAGGAAGACCAATTTAATCCAGTCCAAAATGTATAAAGCATTACACATACCAACTACAGCCAACAACATATCAATTACTCACACTAATTGAGTGACCCATTTCTCATACTGATCAGCTTCAACAATGAATACAAAGTGAGTTAAAATAAAAACAGTGACTTTCTCATAAGCGTGAAGCAAAGTGTCTTTCCAGAAAGATGAAACTCATAACTCTATGATGTTCAACCCAGTAAGGACACTATCAAAAACACGAATAGCCTCTGTTTCCAGAAACAGTTCTTCAGTAATTCACACCAGCTGATAGAACACTACTCAAATGCACAACATACTAAGTACCCAGCAATCTCCATGTAGCTAGAATAGTCATTTTCCAATCTTAATTCTCTTTTTTCCAATAAAATGCATAACTACTTGAAGGTTTGACAAAAATTGGAACTGATAAAGTTATTGAACTACCAAAGCTTCAAATTAAAAAATGACAAACAATAGAAACAAAAAGTGGACACTGATTGGAGTGGAAATGGGAGGTGGAGGTACCTCGATGGCGGGAGAAGAGGATGTGGCGCCGGACCAGGCGACGTACCAGGGTTCCGCGGCGGAGCGTGAACGGAGCTCGAGGGTAAGAACGTCGGGGAGGAGACCCGAGCGCGTGGACTCGAGGGTTTGGATTAGATGCATAGGCAGTGAGACGAAGCAGCTCTCCACACCTGCTACGGCTCTCACTTCAAATTCCATATCAGGAAATTTGCCGGTTCGCAATCAGCACTTCAATCGGCTTTGCAGAGACGAAGGGAGAAGAAAGTGGTTGATGGCACGCCTGCCTAGGCATATTCAAGGAGACGAGTTTGTACGGTTCGTCCAATGGGACGATGATGACGTCATCTTCAGCCGAGTACACTTACACTTGATTTGAACGAATTTATATAATTTAATTTAAATTTAACTTCAACACGTTTATATTTAAATGATTCGATTTAGTTTGATTATTTTAATTTTGTTATAAATATATTTAATAAAAATTAAAAATATTTGACTTCAATTTAATTTGTTTATATTAATATAATATATAATTATAATTAATTAAATATTAGATGAGTAAGTTCGCAAATCTAATGAGTTTTAAAAAATTGTATTCGAGTTCGACTTGTTTAACGAGTCTAACCTCAAATTCAATTTTTGACTAAGACTTAATTATAACTAATTCAAATCAAATTTGAGTAACTCGTTAAGACTCGATTCATTTACACTTTTTAAATAAATCATGTGATGTATATTAATATTTTACAATATTTTTAGATTTTAAATTTGTTTTGAATTGGACAATTAAAACGATGTTTTTTATTATCTTCAAATGATTAAATTTATCGGTTATTTTAGTTTTGAAATACATGATTGACGGATTTAAACAAATAAATATTAACTTCCAAACTAATTTTGAATGCTTTGGAGGGTGTATATGTAAATCAGCACAAATTGAGTGGGAGATAATGGAATTTGTGGACTTTCTACGAGGAAAATTGGAGACCCATGACATGAGTCATTAATGAGAAATTGACCGTTGAATTTCGTTGCTC
>JAYMTO010000741.1:0-10868 GCA_036898065.1 California macrophylla | reverse complement strand
CCATGATCTTTGATCTAAAACATTTTTTTAATCATGAGTTTAAGATCATGAAGTTTTATTTTTGTCCCTCGACCCACCCAAGTATTGATAAAGATTAAAGAAGTCAAACAGAAATTACATTGAGTATAGAGAAATTCAATCAAAATTGAAAAGAAAAGACTTCAGAGATATAACAACGAGCGTAGGTTCTCTTTGATATATGCTTCTCTTCTCTGTTTGTGAGCTCTTTGCCAAGGGTTGAGCCAATTCAGTATCAAGCCATTCAAGAAAGTAGACCTTTATATAAACTGGTATTCAATTGCAAATTGTACACCTGATATAATACAGAATTATAAACCGTAATTACCTCCTAGAGGCCATAATAATAAAATAAAAATTGGACAGTTAAGTGATTAGTATTATAATACACTTAAATGAACAGTTATAGTCACCTAGCAATAATAAAATAAAAATTGGAAGTTCAAAAAAGCTATTTGCCTCCTAGAGGCCATATACTGAATTTCTGCATCATTGCCGTTCCCATGGCTGTTTCAACAGGACAAAGGAACACAACTTCAGTATGTTACTGCTTCAACCTGTCACAGAGTTAAATTTACTCGATAAGGTCCTGTACGTACATTATAAGTTGTCCAAAATGAACACGTAAAAGAAGATTACCATGACTGAATCACCCACCTTGATGGAAGTTGGACTTAAGACTTCGTTAAGCTCCATCTCCACAAGAATCAAGAATATTTATGGATAGAAAGCAATATAAAAAGGTGAACAATATGTTAATATGATACATGTAACTAAGGTATGCAGACTGAAAATATAAATAAATATACTTGATTCTCTTTCTTTATCACTGTAGGGTCTATATATTCTTACACCTGATGAGTCATGCTCAGTTCAAATCACATGGAACTAAGACAGTCTTTTATCAACGCGAGGACGGGGTTGGAGAAAGCAGATCCTTCCAACCTCTGGAAAAGGATCCCGTCCATCCGAGCTTGGACTCCTTCAGAAGTTGTCATCTCTTGTAGCAGTTCCTGCAATCTGCTAACTCCAACCATAACATTGCCTATGTTACTCAAGATCTGTGGCAATGTTGCGGATGGTCTTGATAGCTCCACAAGAGTAACCTGGCACAATTTAACGGAATGGATCATGACAGTTCTTGAAGCATATATAGAGGAGAAACTTCAATATGCAAAGTAAATATATTGAACCTCATTTTTCTCACAAATGTAGCTACCAAGTTATACTTTCTTGTCTGGAATATGTATGTTACTACATGCAGATATAAAGAACATGAATTCATCCACTTCTTCCTACACGTCCTATATTCCAAGGTGACAAATTTCTTAAGTGGTGACTCTTGCTCCAAGTCACTATGAACTAATGCGAGTGTCCTAAACGTAGAAAAAGGTTCAATGGGTAGCAGCAACCGATAAATCAAATAGAAAGAACAGCCCCATGCACAAGGTCACAAGGCAGCAACCTTATCTTTTGACTGAGCCTCAGCCACAACCAATGTGAGCTTACGTCCCATCTTATTGGCATAATGGGTTCAACCAGTAAGTATCTTTCAGAGTTAGTCAGATATTGATGGTTTGTAATGTGACGCATACATGGACGGGACTCTTTACTTCAGTTAGTTTTAACTTAATTGACAGAACAGATATTTGGAGCTTAAGCAAATGGAAAACAAAGTAAATATCTCAAAACTACAGGAGTAAAAATACGCATGTATATTTACTGAGATTAGTGAGATTTTCGGATACCTTGTCTTTTTTTCTTTGAACGAAAAAAGAAGAAAGAATGAAGAAATGTAGGGACATTCAAGAACAAACCTCTTTTTCTTGGGGTATATTGGCCTTCTGTTTGGCTATAGCTATAGCCCGAGAAAGCCCACCAATGGCATCAACCAAACCTCGTGAAGCTGCATCTTTACCTGTCCAAACTCTCCCTTGTGCAAACTCCTCCATCTTATGTTCCTATTAAAGAATAGAGTGGATTTTATTTTTTTCAATAAAAATAAAACAAAGAAAATGAGAAATGAGAAACAAATAAAACATGTAACCCACAGGCATTGATCTTGACAAAGCTGCCTTGTTACGAAATTGCTCATAAGCATGCTGTGCAGACTTGGCAAAAAGTTCAGCTTCATCTGGTCTGAAAACATAAGATTAGTTTATTAACTCAGTTTCAGGAGCACAGGGGAAATGCTAGGCTAAACTGAAAGCCCAATGAGTGATTTGTCTTTAGCAAAGCAAAAGAAGACCCTGCAGCTGACAACATCTGGGTTCATTGAGGTCTCGGAAAATACAATAACCTAGGTGTCAGATTTAAACTTGAACTGATCACCCTCACCCTCCTTCTATGCTGTTCGTTCATCTTTAAACTTCCCACTTCAAACATGAACAATATAATAAGGATGATTCACTATGGTTCTAAGATGTTATTAATTGTTTTAAGTTGACAATACTGTAAGAAATCGCAAACAGACATAAGAACCAATAAAATGGAAAAGTGGGAGTAATATAATCAATTTGGACATGTACATGTGAAAGTTGTTCAAGTGTAAAACTCTATTCACTTGATCCTCAAAGTACAATGGGTGTCCCTTTATATAGGGAGGAGACCTACACAGATTAGAAATAGCCTAGACTTTACGAAATCAACTAGATATAGGAAATAGCCTAACTCATCAATATTCTAACAAAAGTGAAGCCGCAAAAACTCTCACCTGAAAGGTCGTTGTTCAGCAGCGGTGAGCTCTGCATATTTCCCCCGTGATATGATCTCCTTATTGAACCCAATCCTTTCGTAAAGTTTTCCCAGATTAAACTTCCCTTCAATTTAAAATTTTAGATATATTAACAGTTAAGATCAATGATATATCTATCTAGAAAACACAGCAGAGGCATCCTTCTATATTTTAATTCATCCACTAAAACTTTGGTTTGGTGGAAGGGAGATTGATGGTCTTTGATAAACAAAAGAAAGCCATAATTTATTTGAATGAGGAAATGACAAAGAAGATGGGAGACTAAGTACTTAACCACTTGACCAAGCATTAATGATGGGAGACTACTGAAGTAGGTAGTTTTAACTCTGACCACTTGTGATTTAGCATAAGCTGTCAGTCTTTTGACCGACTTCATACTCATTGGTTAACAGATAATTAACTAGATTTCACCTGTGACAACTCCAATTGAACCAGTGAGGGTCAGACTTTCAGCAACAATTGTGTTAGCTGCCATGGCCATGTAGTATCCTCCACTTGCTGCCACATCAGACATTGATGCAATGACAGGTTTTGAAGCAGCCAAAAGTTTGATTTCTCTCCACATCCTGAATACCAGAAAAGACAAGGGTAGTTCATTTCATAACAGCGTCTCGTTCTCTATTTTTCTTCTTTCTTTTCCCTCTCCATTTTGATACTCTTTTAAATAAGCAAAAGAAAGAACGGCAAAATATGGCATCCATCAAGCTTATGCAAATATTTCAAACTAGTGTAAGACATCAAATTTATTTCAAATTAAAGCAGATATAGTAGAACTTACAAATCAGAAGCAAGAGCATCACCTCCTGGACTATCAATTCGAATAATAGCAGCCTTGTATTTTTTTGATTCTGGAATAAAGATGCCCAAATATAAAACATTAAGATAATTGAAAGCTAAGAGATAGTATTTGAACACCAACTGGAAGAGTTGAATCAAAGTTCTACGAAGTTATCAATATCAGAGATCAACATACTACAATTCATGCTTTAAGATAGAGGCACAACACACGTCTTGTTATCATAAGCCATATGGAATTTTTGAATGTTTGGAAGAAGGCGACAATGGTGTTTGCAAACTACGAATTAAAAAAATACTTCTTTTAATGTTTTTGTTCTTAAAAATGTTTTGTGACAAAACAAAAAGAACAGTAGACAACATATTATGACCAGACAGCATTAACTACTACAAACTGATACTCTGATGGAAAGTCTAACATGCACATAAAATTAGTATGTCACCATCTCATAGGATACGTACATGTCATAACTTCATGTATTAAGTCAAAGCTTGAACTTAAAAAGACAGTATGTGAGTACATTTATACAAATTAACAAGAGCAACATGTAATATAAAGCCCTAGGAACTTCTTTGGTTAAGCATACCTCTGACTTTGCGAATCTTCTCAATGATTTGTTCACTAACAATACCCGAACCTGATCCACTTAGTGGACTCCCACTCCGTACACGACTTATGCTACCAGAGGCTCTAATTACAGCTATCAAGTCCCTACCACCAGATAAACCAAGAGTCCATTTCCTAACTTTGGAATATTTCCTGTAGTTAGCATGAAATAATATTCTCGTAAGTTTTATGCGCTTATGTTGTCATGTACAAAATAGTGCATGAATATGAGTATAATTTCATCAAAACCTCATGCTGAAGCCAAAAGGCTAACATAAGTCATAGAATACAGAAGGAAAAAGCCTGCCATAGCCAAGATTTAGATGCACACAAGACCATTTACCACTGACCATCACTTGACCAAGTTAATGAAATATAACTCATAACTGCATTTACTGTGAAAATATATTGCATATATTGGGTCCTAAAATCATAAGTCTTAACACTTCATATAGAGAATTCAGCTCCCATTGCCTTAGCTTGCTTTAACTGAAGACCTAACAGTGTATTCGATGACCAAAACAAAATAAATTTATTATGGGTTCGCAATAGAATGGACTATACCTGTAATCAACCATAGGAAGTTTTTTGTCCTTTTCTATTCCAAGTCTCTCTTTCAGCATTGAAATTACCTGTAGAAATTACCTATATGCTATAAGAACATTTAGCATTCAAAAAATACAAAAGCTTAAACATGACCACTGTGTACAACATCACCCGTGAAATTATAGGCTCCACTTCATATATCTGTCTTGTTTGACATTTGAAAATTAAAAATATTTTGTTAATGATTACTTTCACTTCTAAGGTGTAACAAAATAGAAGTGTTATATGTAACTACTTCAAAGGGTATTAATGGAAAAGCAGTTATAATTGATTACCAAATAAGAGAAGTGCATAGTTATCGTGAAACATCCTATTATACTTAAATGGACAGTTTTTTTGTGTGGAACAAAGTAATGGTCACATAACATCTTAAATGGCATCATGCTATATCATTATCACAAATAAACAAAGGCTTCAAATTATAACAATTCAATGAACATAAATTATTGTGCATAGCCTAAAAAGGGACCGGTAGGTCTAAGCACCCGAGCGAGGTAGAGAGGACACTTTGTACTTGCTTGCTCCACCATCACCGAAGATTGAGTGAACCAAGTAGACCCATCAGACCCAAGTGCGAGTTAGACCGAAGACCCTGTGTGAGCATCTTCCAATGCCCAACATAGGACACCTCAACAGACACGTCTACGTGATTCTCATCCACACGTTCATATGATTATGGTTCTCAAGAACCTATAAATAGACCTCCCTACTCATTGGAAAACGGCATAGTCGCAGCCTCCTAAGACTCTCCTACACATAGAGAGTCAATCGTAAAGAGATAGGACGAGGGACACTTCCCTCAATCTAAGAGGAGTAGAGCGTCGAACGTCAACCTGATGCCCAACGTATACTTTTGATAACTTGACATACCACTCTCTCGTGCACTAACAATTGGTGTTATCTGTTGGAACATTTACCTGATGCCCAACGTATACTTTTGATATCTTGACATACCACTCTCTCGTGCACTAACAATTGGTATCATCTGTTGGAACATTTTACCCATCATCTATCTTTACTAAGCATGGAGAAGGATGTTCAAGCCACCAAACGATATGAACAGCATTCCAAACCCACAGGAGGCAGAGGGCCACAGGGGCCTCGAGTAGGTAACATCTAACACTCTTCCAAGTACTCGAGTCGGAAAATACCTATTTGGAGAGGTAACCCCATAACAATTATATCACATATACCACATTTATCATTCACCAAATATGTTTCCCAAATACTTAGTGGAACCTCCATACATGATGTGAGATCACTTAAGACTGAGATCTCTCGATCTACCCCACAACTTCTCAACCACCCATACCCCTTACACCATCAGGACCAAATGCCCCTTTTCTCAGAAGCATACAAGAGTGTCGGTTGCTATCGGCAACTCGATTGAGGTCACTTGAGCGACAAGATGTGTCCATCTAATGGTCCACTCCGTGATTTGGGAGGAATTCAAATCTCAGTGTTTGGGCTTATAGAAATCACACTTCAGATTGGAAGTGAGTCTACTGCTCTGCACCCAATTATGACCTTCGTAAAGGTAAATACTTAAGATCGGAGTCCACTGCTCTGTACCAATTGTGACTTTCATAGAGGTAAATGTGCCTTTTGCTTACAACATGATTATAGGTCAACAGCTAAATTCGGTCCACATCAAATATTTATTGCTCGAAGGGTCAACTCGAGTTGGGATTGGGTGGATATGAGGAGATCAGAGAGACAGAAAGTCTTGTTACTCCATTGAGACCGACAACAAGGCCACACAGACAATGTTCACCGAATTGGATGCTTAGACCAATGGTCGTGAAGAGAAGTTGATTGCAGTAGGATAATTCATCATCATCTCTAAGGGAGAAAATGTTTTAATCCAAGTATATTGCTACTCTACATTGCTGAATTTCAAAGAATTTCCACTTTCTGCATGCAATTACATCGGCAAACAGGCTTGGACTCACACGCTGAATACTCCTTTGCAGTAATAGACAGCATCTGATTTTTCTTACTGTATCAGATTATATTCCAAAGTTCCATGCACATGTTAAGTCCAAAAATATCTTATAGTTAGATATTCTGTACCTCATCATCATATTGTATATTCGTGATCCAGCCCTCCTCTTTAAGCCTTTCGATTTGGTAGACCCCTTCATCAATAAACTTCTGAATATCTTCTTTTCCCTTGCCTGTATAAATTGCAAAAGCCCGTCAACTCAATTTAACATTTCAAGTTCAAGACAAGACTAGAAGATGTGGATGCACATTTTACCTATGGAACATTATCCAGGAACCTCATTTTAACATTTCAAGTTCAAGACAATAAGATGCTGATGCACCTTTTACCTATGGAACTTTATCCAGCCAACTTCCGGTAATTCATTTTAATGCTTGAAGATGAAGAAAGACACAAAGATAACATAGCACCTTTAATTGAAGAAATTTTCTCAAGCCAATTCCCATATATGTTATCCAGCAATGCAGTCAGCATCTCACAATTTTCTTCAGACATAGTTTTGCGTGTAAGTTGATCCCCGGCACTCTTATACTTGCCTATCCTTTGCACTTGTGGTTCAACCCCTACTTTCTCAAGAACACCTGAATCAAGTGATCGTAACACCCAATTGAACCATTAGTATAGCCCAAGATATAACTTCTCCCAGAAGGATAAACAAGGGTTTCTGATATGAATTCCATTCAACTGACATATATAACATGTTTCCTCCTAAAAATCAGTAATATGCACATAGCAGCACATTCCACATCATCACCAGTCATGTCAAACCAGAAATTATTAAACCCCTTCTGCAATGCAGCTTATACTTTATGATAGGTTAAACAGAAGACTGATACTCATCTTTTGAGTACCATATGCAATGAACAAAGCTTCATTAATATAAATTTCTATGTACAATCAACTATGCTTTGGATGGGTTTTCCTTGAAGAGAAACAGAACTAGTGTGGATCTAGTTCATTGATAAGGGATTTTGGAAGTTTATATTAGCATTTTTGAAAAATAAACAGATTTCCATTTGGAAATGTAAAAACTCCCACATCAAAAATCAGAAAAGGGTTACTTTATCCTAACTGACACTGGGATTAAAAGGTCATCAGAACCTTATGCTTCTAATTTATTACCAAATTCCGATTAAAACAAGTGCTGGTAAAATGCTATCAAGTAAAGTCAGAAAAAATATATTTGAGGATGGCAACTTAAAGAGCATGCCATGACAATGGTACCGTCACATCTAATACAGAAAAATAAGGAGCACACAAGCTAGCAGGATTCAGGGACTTGTGAAGGCAGGAACCGAATAGCTCCATAACTGGTCAAGTGAGGAAAAGAAACAGAAAACCTGAAACAATTTATCATGTATATAACCCTCAAAGGATAAGAACTGAATTTTCGAGTGACAATCAAATTAGGACCGGATGCAGGAAAAATCTGGAAGTCCTGTACTATAGAAAAAGCGAGATATTAGTATTCTTCTTCTAGGTGCTAAATACCTAAACAATTTTCTGAAGAAACATTTTCAACAGAAGTGATGCATTATGCAATTCAAATCAACTTGGCGTGCAAAAAAATCTTATCATCTATGTCCAAGAATTCCCACTAGTCCCAGTCCACTCCCTATAAACCAAACTAGATCTAAGCAGCCAGACTTGTAAAATACAAAAAGCTTATAGATAAGAAAATACCTATGTAAATTCAAGTCATAACTATTCATGTCTAAAATATTAGTATAAATATTTGCACAGCATGTGAAAGGAAATCAGGTGTAATGATACCATCGAATGACAGCTAGTTACTCAGTTTCACTTGGAGAGCAGCTTACCTCCGAGGAATGATGCTTGAACAGTCAAACCAGTTAAAGAAAAATAAGCACTTGGTGGAGCATATAGCTGCTCACAAGCACAGGCAAGGTAATACTCTTTTTCTCCACATACAGGGACATAAGCCACAATAAATTTACCTACAACAACGATGAGATCAAAATCAATAGTTCTCATGCATAGAATCTGAAGTACAAACAATTTAGCATATCTGATACAAGACTGAGTCATTCAGTCCACTATGCAGCAATGTGCTCACAATGAGAGCCTAAAATGACCTACCACTTCTAAGGCATTTCCAACTTTTAAATTTACACCTCGTTTGGATCTTGAAAAGTTCAAAGAACAAAACTCAAAGAGTGATCTTGCTTATGATATCAATTTCATATCCTTAGTTTATGCATCTCCTTCAACTTTCCCTGGTTCCAGACTATGCAATGACATAATAATATCAAATGCGCTCTCTACGTTTTTTTGCATGACATAGAAAAGGAATCAAATAAACATATTGTAATCTTTTGCATACTTAACTGTCCAGCTGAATTCTTCATCTTATACACATGCAAAAGCATCTACAGACATTGCATATGAAATATAATGACAAGGCAATAATGGCAGCAATGCTAGTGCACACACAGACTAAGCCCAGCAAAATTTATGTTTATCTTAGGCGTCCATAAGACAAGAGTTTGGGCATTTGCAAATGTTGCTCGGTTGACTGTCTGGCAGTAGGAGAAAAATCCTAGTAAGAAATGCTATTATGAGACTTATGATTATACCTGATTTCTTAAAATCCAATATATGTCTTCGAATTTCTTCTACTTTACCCCATCCACATTCCAATGGCTCGATGTGAAGGTATATACCAGAGATACGAGGATCATAAGCTGCTTTTATAAAATTCTCACAAATTTTAGGTAGACACAGTCCTGAAGAAAATCTGGTCTGCAGCTGATCAGATATCTGAAACCAAACAAGAACTGTCAAGCATAATTTTGAAAATAGTGAGCACCACATCAATAAACTTCAATCTAAATCAAAACAAGGTTTAAGCATAAATCAAATGCATATCAACAAGCACAGAATTGGGATTTACAAAACTTTCAATTAAGTAATAGTCTAATGTAGATATCTAACAAAATTGGGATCGAAAGAGCGGAAATGAAGGAAGGAGAAGCAACCTGGCCGCGAAATTTCATGGTCAAGACGCTGCCCTTACGGACGCGTTCCCATGGAAAGGCAAGCAACATACGAAGCTTCACTACGAAACTCGTCCACCAACCCCTCTCCTTGAACTCAAATTCTCCGCTGGGAAAATCTTCATTCGGAATCGGTTTGGGGTCGGATTCGGCCACCACTTGTTTTGCATTCTCGTCTCCGGTGGAGGAATCGTCGAAGGCGCGGACCGAGAAACTTCTGGGCGGAGAGACGGAGAAGGAGTTGGAGAGGAAGTGAGGGGAGAAGGAGGAGGTCAAGGAGAGAGGAGGGGAAGGCGAATGGGAGAGGAGGACGAGGAGTTTGTTGTTGGTGGAGATGGAGAAGGTGCGGCGAGAGAAGGAAGTGAAATGGGAGCTGTGGAGGAGAAGCTTTGACATTGTCACTGGAGCTCTGGATGAACAGACGGACTGTGGAGCTCTCTCTCTCTCTGTACTGTAATTGGGATGCAATCAACAAGCAGGAACGAGATGGAGATGAGCGCTATTGACTGGCAAGGTGATATTTGGTCCACGTCATCATATTCACAACGTAGACGTGTCATGTTTATGTACTAAAATATCTTCTTATAAAGGATTCATCAAAATAACGAATTGTGATGAAGTGGAGGATATACAGAGTGATGTGTTTTGAATTTTTAATACCTTTTGTCATTCTAAAATAAAGAGAAAATTTTGAGATTTATATATTTGAAATTACACATTTTACTCTTAATTACATATAAAAATTTTAAAAAAATATATTCACTCGTTAAAATTTATTATTTAAAAAATAATTTCAGTTCGCTATCATATTTTAATAATTGTATTACTTCACTAATAAACAAAATAATATTATCAAATATTATTAATATTTAATTTTTAAAAAAAACCAAAGAATTCATATTTTCATTTTCTCATATAAATTTTATTCAGAAACAATATTCATCATCTAAAATTAAAAAAATCTCAAACAATTTTTATTGTCTATTTTAACACACATTTAGATAAAAGATTTACAAAAATAAATTTTATTTAGACAAGTTTATACACTTTTAAAGACGTGAGATA
>JAYMTO010000740.1:0-10874 GCA_036898065.1 California macrophylla | reverse complement strand
GAGTAATTAAGTGAGAAACGTCTGGTCAAGCTAGGTGTAGACATTTACTATTTTCCCTGCGAACATAAACGACGTCGCAGGGTGACGAGGTCTTCTGAAAATGCCCTGGCCTTTTTCGGGACCTCGAGAGTTGATCATCATCATATTGATGGAAGAGCAGAGCCAGGAATCGTCATCTTCGTCGGATACGAAACCCAAAAGGTCTCCAATGGGGAGAGCTGGTATTTCTCTCATAAACGACGACCTTCTCCATAACATTCTCTCCAGGCTTCCCGCCCTCACCTTCGCCTCCGCCGCCTGCGTCAGCAAATCATGGAACCTAATCTGCACCCAGATTCTCTCGCGCCCCAGAATCGCCTCTGCTCTCTCCGTCAAGCCTTCTCCTCGTGTAAGTCGACAATCCTCAACCCTAACCCTAATTTCTACTAGCAACATGTAAAATTGTGCAATTTGACTCTCTTTTTTCCTTCAAAATATTTGATGGACTCTTGAGAATTTTTTTTTGTTTTCTGGTCCCGACTGAGCATAATAGCAATTGCAATAATCATTCCTAAATCGTGATTTTATTAGTTATATGGGGTTATCCAATTGATCAAATGAGTTTTATTCGGTTTAGTTTATGAATGGTAAAAATTCATTTTTGAATACTTTTCAACCATTTTCTTAGCAATAGCATATAAGCTTGGTAAGTCATCATCTGTCTGTTCATATGATATTGTTCAAATTGAGAAGTATACTTGTGTGGAGTTGTTATTATATTATGTGTTTTATCATCACCTAACAGTCCATATATACATGTTATGTATTTGATCTTTACTCGTTGTAATGAATAGGATGCTATCAATGAGGTTCTTGATAAGGTTCTTTCTAAGCCTATGCGACCACACTTTGCCATTGCAAATGTTGGCAGCGGACTCGGTGCAAGAGAAACTCTCATACTTGTACGAACTATCTTTATTATACATTTTGTTTTTCCTTATTGTAGACATAAGATCAGCAGTGCTAATTAGATGCATGAACTTTGACTGTTTTCTCAAATAGGTGAGAGTTCATACAATTTTAATCAAATTTATTCAGTTGAGTGCATGAATTAATCAAATTTGTTTAATTGAGTCTCTTTATATCCATATCAGGTAAGTTCGATTGCTACAATATGCTAATGCATGTATATGTGGCAATGCATGTATCATACTTGATGATATGTACTATCACGTGGACTATTTTCTTGACATGGACAGTAATATGAAATAGTGTCACAAGTTATTGGATTCCATGTAACATGTAAAAAGTGATTCTTTCAGGTATCATGTCATCAAAATAATTCATGTTATCGTGCCCGTCAATTAATTTGAAACATTTATCACCACATGGTAGCATGTAAGCATCATTGAATGGATGAATTTTGAGAACTTGGATAAAGAAACAAATTCAATCAAACAAGTTAATGCACTAAATGGAAGTAAGTTTGAAAATTCTGACCTATTTGAACAAGCAGACAAAGTTCATACACTTCTTTAGGCATGATTTCTTGTAGAAATTGACACCTGAATGAATATTCTCTCTTTCAATTGTTTATTTGTGAATACTTGTAATGCAGATAGAACAAAGATTGGGACCCAAAGTTCCAATAGTTGTTTCCTGTGTTGGTGGAATCATTGGAAGAGATGCTCCTACTGACCAATTTAGAGAGGTTTGCATGTTTCTTTTAATTTTCATGAAATCCTTGTTTAGAAAGAAGTGTCAAAAACTGTCGCTTTTTAGCTTACAAAAAGTTAAATCATGCAGATTAAGTGGGAAGATATGGACAGTGATCCAGAGGAAGAATATGAACAAGTACCTAGTGATGTAAATGTTGGAATTGTTTTGACTGTTGGCTTTTTGCCGGGATTGAAAGTGGATGCTATCCCACTGTTACGACCTACTAAGGTGAAAGACATCATTCCCCGATGTTTGTTTTCTCTGATATGGACTATAAAATATTCTTAGAAGCCCGTCTAAAATGATCCGGTGCCCCAAGGAGGGGTACAATATGTAAAGAATGGCCATTTTGGAGGGCTTTAATAGGTGCAAGCATCTATTATACATAAATGCTCTTTAGTTAAGGTAAAGGGGACGACTGCAATTTTATGTTTGGTTTGTATCAGGCACCTCAGGTGGCAATGCTTGACAAGTTTGTGATGGATATTAGAGACTACACATCATCTGTTTCAGGTTGTAGATCTCCTGTTGGGATAGTAATGTTTGGAGTAAGTTAATGGTCTACCAGCTTGGTTGTGACTTTATCTTTATAAGTCTGGTTGATTTGTTGGATTGCTAACATGTGAAATGGGTGCTTGTATAGGATGAGCATATTGACCAGAAACCAATCATGGAAAAACTGGGTGAGTTGTGCTCATATCTACATTGATTTTAAATAGAAGCAAGAGTTAACCAATGCTCTTTTCACCATCTGATAGAGGGTAAATGAAATAAGGAATTAAAATTTTGAACCTAACAAATGAATTTTTGTTATTTGAATTGCAATAAATATAAAATGTTTGATGAACCATGCTTAATTAAACTCATCAGACATGTTTTAACCTTTTAGGAATAAAGACTGCATGTAACATACATTTGCTGTTGTTTTTCTATGTACTTTTGTAACCATCTGGAGGGGATAGGCTTAACTTCTAGAGATAGATCACTGGATTTAGATGGTAAAAATAATTATGGGATGACTGGTACATGTCTCTACTATGACAGTTTTTCATTTCTGTTGCTTTCATATAAAAGGTATAAAGATGGAACTTTAAAGCAGATCACCATGAATTGAGGCACCTTTATTTTGTTTAAGCCCAATTATGTTACTACCAAATAATTCACATTTTATAATTTGGTCAGTTACTAAAATATTATGTTTCAGATTACGCCATGCCTACGGAAACTGTCATTCTGGGTGATGAGAGGGCATGCTTCGTATACAGAAGTGCTGATGATTCCAGAAATGTCTGTGGCAGTATAAAATACTTTTCTGATGCTGTTGCTCTTGTATTTGCAAGGGATAGAAACAAGCCTCCTGGTACTTATTTGTTTGTTTTGAAGATTTGGAATTTCAGTTTCTACGCTCTTCCTAAACTGAATGACTGTAACAATTACCAAAATGGACACATAAACTTCAGAAGCGCATTGTATTTAAACCTAGAGAACTGATAAAGTCATGCATGCATGATTTGTTTTTCTGAGTTTCAAAAATCATTCTTTCAGCTTAAATAACATGTTAGGTTTGGATCTTGCAATTGTTTGTCAAAGGAAAGTGTAAAAAGTTAGTGGGTCCTATCTTTCTTTGCTTTTCATATATTTTATCTGTTGGTAAAATAGAAGATGCTGCATAGATCCTACCTTCAACAGATAATTGTTACTGGTTTCTATATAATTTTTTTAACTGTTAAACTGAATTTCCTTGGGAATATGCATGAAAACAGGAACGTCCGAATGTGTATACATGACTACATACTTGTTTTACAGTTTTGGGTTCGTGTATGTTTCTTTGTGTTGCTCCTTTTCTCTTCAATTCCTGCTTCCTCATTTGCTTTTTGCTTCTGTTGGATTATGGAGAATGCTTCATATCTATTTCTATGATATTCTTAGGTCTAAATTTCTCTGATATGATTAGATAATACTCTTTTTGCATGTTTCAAGTGCTCCATAGTTATTTTTGTTTTGCGTTGCTACGATTGTTCTCACTGGAGTTCAGTGACTTACAATATGGCCTTGTCTTTATTGCAGCATTTCTTATATTTTATATTAATATAGGTTTTTTTATTAACTTCTTTTGTTCGATTCAATTGCGCAGGTGTAGGAGAAATTCAATTCCATGCGGCACTTTCTACTGGTGTGTCACCAATAGGTCCCAGGTACAAGGCAGCATCTGTAAGGGGGAACACTGCTGATCGTTGTACATGGCTCACTGCTAGAAGAGAAGGACACCAGGAGATTCTTGATGGTCAGACAATTCTGAATAATATCAATGATGCGGTAGCCTTCTATATTAGAAACTACACTTGTAATTGCTTTGTCACATATATTTCAGAAGTTCTCTTCCAAATTTCATGCACCGAAGATATGATAAGCTTCATCTGTTATTTGTTGGTTTTTGTGCTCAAATAAAATAGTATAGGCACCATGTGATGGAGGGTTTTAGGTTTCTTTGAAGCAACTAAGAACTATAATCATATACATTAAGAGAGGGAAATTACTTTCTATCATACATTTTGGTTGTTTTAGACATGCAAAGTTGATTGTGTTGTCATACCTGTGTTAGGAAGGGAAATGTTAAAGTGTCCCAGGAGGATTGTGTTTTAGACCACTTCATATACCAGTTAAGACACTGCACATATGTATTTTTAAAAATGATTGTTTATGCTATATGAGCTATGGATGTGTTCCAGTGGTTTTGTCCCCTCCTTTTGTTCTTATTTTCACTAATGTTGAAACATGCGACAGATGGAAAATCGTATAGGGAGTCCTGATCTGTACGTTGGGGTTACAAAACAACGGAAATGCGCTGTTGGATCAGAGAAAGCAAGGCGATCAAAATATTTGTCATTCCATGGAGTGTCAGGGTAAGATCTGAAACCTTATTATTGTTCGCTTGATTTCCCACCTTCATTTTGTAGTGCTCTTTGCACACTGTTAAAGTGTCCTACATTGGGAGAATGTGGATTTTGTGACCACTTGATAAACACTTGAGGCCTCCATCCATTGGCTTGATCTTTTGAGTATCACAGCCTCCATACGTCGGTGCCCAAGTGTATATCAAGTTTCTTCAGTTTGGTCTGCCCCAGTCTGCAACCAACTTCAAATACTAGTTGGGCTCCCCACCCATTAACTTGATTTTTGGGGTTGAATCGGGCCTTGTCACACACAAAATAAAGAAACATGGGAATCCATAGAAGTTTCTTCATTATGATGGTGAGATATTATTTGAGGTAAAATCCACAAATCTGAATATTAGGCAAGTATGTGATGAACTAAGTATAATAGGAATACAGTTCAAGGTGAACATAATTGCTTATCCATGGACTACTGAACTGTTGAACATGGAACAAGTGCATTAAAAAATGGTTCAGAATCAGAGAACCATTTGTTTCTTGTTCCTTAAGAAGAATTTGGAGTTTCTTCTTTGTATGTTAACTGTTTCTTCTTTAATATAACTTATAATGTCTATTGGTTTTCCCTAGAGGAGACAACGAGTATCTTTATGTTGATGGCCTTGGCATAAAAACTGGTGATTACTTCCAGTTCTACCATTCAAATCCCAATGTTGCATCATCTTCTTGTGGTAAGGTGACAGAAAGCCTTCAAAATTTGAAACTGAATTGGAATTCCAAAAATGGCAATCACATGAACGGTGATAATGCTGGCAAAGAAGCTTTTGGAGGCTTTATCTTCACTTGCTCTGGCCGGGGTGAGTCTTTCTTTGGATGTCTCAATACTGACAGCTCCCCGATATTGCAGAACTTTCCTGGGATTCCTTTAGCAGGAATATTTTGCGGTGGTGAAATTTGTCGCGGATCACCGAACTTAATTGCACAAGAAAGCCATGTAGAAAGTGATAGTCACTGCTTCCTGCATGTTTACAGCACTGTGTATCTAATACTATCCCTCACTCCAGGAATCTCAGATCATTAGATCCTCTCTGGCCCAACCTTTTGTTCTAGATAATTGACTAGCTTATTGCCTATGGCGAGCTAGATTTTCATGTATTTGTTTGCATTTTGTTTCTTCATGTGGAGTATGTTTTTGTTATCAATACAGTAGCCTTCATTGATTGTTCTTTCTCGTGTAACAAGACCAAGAGATGCTATACAGTTCTTTACTGCCCCGGTTCCTTTTCTAAAACATCTGAAACATATGTATTTTGCTTAAATGTTTTTAGTGCACCAGCTAATAAATGATTTAGAACCATTTCCGGAATAGGTTTCAGGGTATTAACGAACCCGAAGGAAGTCGAATTGTTATCGTATATGTTCAGTGACGAATAAAGTGTGTAGACTTGTTGTACTTCTGTATGGAAGCGGTTTATATTCCTTGCATGTTCAGCTGATATATAGCTACTCTTCAGAACAATTTGCATCATCATCATCACTAGATACAGATACAAGGAAGTCAATATAAACATGGTACCTTGAGAATGAATACACAATCAAGCTCCAGCTATAGAAGAGAAAATATACAGAGAAGCAAGGAAGAGTTGAGGGAAGATATTGGCACGGCTCAATCAGACGAAAGAACCCAAACCCAGTTGGGAAATTTGATTTGATTGAGCCATACCAACATCTTTCTATGCATCACTTACCTCCCCTTGTGCAGAAACCAACAAGATGATGCATGAACTTTCAAAAGAGAAAAAAAACAAGATATGCATGAAGCGATGCTGAATGATGGGTGTTGACTTGACACTGCCATATATATAAGGATGAAGGCAAAGCTGAGAGACAACAAGTGGAGTGGTTGAGGGATTGTACAGAGGAATGTTGAAGCAGTAGTGATTGAAGAGAAGAAAAGCAAGACAAGGAAAGTGAAAGGTTGGTGTTGTCAGGATCAGCAACAAAATCAAACTAGTTGAGACGTCCAAGTCTTTGCTTCATTTAGAAGAGTGTTGGTTTATATTACCATTCCCAATATTATATATCACACATAGTGGTTCATCCTATTTGCCTTGCTTCTATACACAACCATGTTTCCTTCCTCCATCACTGTGGACAAATGACTATGACAGTATATAATAAATAAGTTTATAAGAAAAATTGTATTTTTCGGATATATCGTAGAGCAAACGACAGCCACCACTAATATTCTTTGATTGGTACTCCAAACTCAAATGACAGCATCCTCACAATTTAACAAACATCACTCAGGGCATGTAATGCTAATACGAATCAACATGTTTGATCCACAACATGTCTTGCTACCAGGAATCTGTTAGACATGACCAGCAAAAACCAATTACAACGACAACAAATTGAGATAAACTCACATTTTCTGTCTCGGAGCTGCCTGCTTATTTCCCTACGAGGAGCTTCCAAATAACTAGTACATAGGAAATTGATAAAAGAGGAGTCATCAAATGGAAATATTTAATTTCTTCTTGAACTTCTCAACTTCCAAATACGCGGTGGAGTAAGGGAGGAACTCATGGAAATGACTTTTGCTCAGATCGTTGATTGCCACTGCAAGCTTGGGGATCTCTAAGGTCTCTTCATGTGTCAGACTCCTCACAAACCTAGCTGGATTTCCTGCCCAGAGTTCACCGGTTGGAATTCTCCTCCCTGGGGGGACAACAGAACCCGCTTCAAGGATGGAGTGAGTTTCGACCAAGGATCCTTCCATGAGAATGGAATGCTGCCCAATGATACACTCTGGCTCAATTGTACATGACCTCAATAGACTGTATGCACCAATAGTGACAAACCTCTCAATGAGCGTCTCCGCAGGCAATCCTGCAATATGGAAAAGTCAAACATATTTAAGCTTAGAAATCCTTGGAAGATATTCATAACAGAGGACTGCATGTTTTCTTATCTTACAATATCAAGTCCAAAGGTTGAATACATGATGCAATTACAAAGGAAGCAATATACAAAGAAGTCAAGCACCAATACCCCCAAAGAGTATTGCTTGCCAACATGAACCATTGTGTAACACTCCTTCTGTCCCAATATAAGTGTCTCATTTGACTAATTGCAAAAGATTAAGAATCCATCATTTACAACTCAAGTTACTATAACTAAGTTATGGGGGATAGCATAGGTAATCCATGGCTAATTAACTAACTAAAGTAGTAATAATACACTTATTTTGGGACATCTGTTTGAGATAAGTGGAGTTCTTATTTCGAGGAGGGAGTAAAAGTTTTGCAGCCATCAATAACAAAGCCATTTCCCAAACAAAGAAGAAGTTTAGTTGCAACCAGAGAAGAAAAAGAACATGGCTATCTTTCGACAGACTAGAAAACTTGCAAGCACACGAATGATGCCAATTTAAACCCTAAGAATGAATCCTTAATTCAATGAAAAAAATAGGTAAACATTACCATTGAAGAAGGGCACTGAAATACCTAGATTACAGTTTGATTTTCTGATAAGGTTATTGGAATACAATCTCGCTGGAGAGTTTGGATTAGGAAATCAGAAGTTACTACTTCCTTAATACAACATGCTAGCATGTGCTAACAGTAATATGATTAAACCACACTACGTGATAGTTTCACATATAAGTTGGCCACCGTTAAAACATAGATCAACTACCAGTCTCATGCAAAACTAGTGACTATGAAGGCGTGGACAAAAAATATACATAAAGCTTATGCTACGCAAAACCTCCACTTTAGGGGATTCCGATAAATGAGTACTTCTGTTGGCGCTCCATTTTGATCTTACACATGGAATTTTGCAACAAATACCCATGCTAAACCCTTATCCGCAGCCAGATGAATGCTCAGGAAAGTATGTACTAGTAATTATGCATCCATTGACAAATGATACAGTTCCAGCCTAAGATCTAAGCACTAATATGGGATGGTGTGTGTGTGTGTGAGAGAGAGAGAGAGAGAGGAACCAATAAAAAACTAGGAAGTGCTGTAATTCATATTAACCAGGACTACTGTTCTTGTAAGTATGAGACTATGAATGAAATATGGTAACTCAGAGCAGATTGGAATATTGCAAACTTCTGTTATGCTAATCATGACGTACACTTCGCTATTTTACCAAACTTTAGAATGCATCGCATAAAGTTATCAGGAAGATTAGCAGTCCCAATGCAACTATAAGATGGCGGGATGAAGAAAGATATGCATTGAATGATGGCCTAAATGACCTGAAATATTACTAAACAGTTGAACAAGAACGAATGCCCACTAAAGTGAAGCCCTGACATGAGTTTCAGTCTATTGCTTTATGTCTTTGACCTTTTAATCTCATCCAAGATAAGAGTAAGGAAATGAATGGCAGTTGAAGGACTATCAGTCTAGCACCATGAAGCCTTGGCAAAAATAGGAAAGTTATTGTCTTCTTTCCCACACTATATTCTCTGAGATCAAAATTAGACAGACATGGCACCCTATTGACTTTTGGATAAGGCAGCATTCTAAATTATACGAATCAGTCAACCAAGTTTCTAAGGTGTAATTATGTGTCAGTTTCACTGGGGTCAATTCTGATGATGTGAGAACTCACTGCTGCCTCCCAAACAGCAAGTAAATAAATCAAACATGTTAACCTTCATTCTCATGCTACCTGATTACAGGATCAAATTTAAGTGTCTGGCAGCAATTTAGTGTTTAGCAAACAAGAATAAGCCTTCTAATATTGTAGGGTAATGACATTTATCCCAACATTACCTTTAAAGTTCAACTCTACAGTCACTTGTATACAATAATAAATAAAACTTAAAGCTGATAAGAGATAATTGATGTTTGGAAGAAAAAAATTAACATAGAAAGAATATGCATTTGGATTGGGTAACCAACCAAATCATAGGCTCTTTTAGGCACGCACCAGTGAATCAAGCACCTACATTTTTGGAACAAAATGGCCTCATGGAACAGTATAAATGAAATGCTTGTACAAATTATTGTTTTTAGTTGAGTTAACTAAGACCGATTAAGCAAATAGTCAAGCTTGAACAAATATTAATCTAGATAATGTTAAATTACACCACAGGGAAAGCCAAAACATGTAATACTGTACCAAATATAAATTTTATACACCCCACGGAATTAACATGTACCTTAATTAAAAATTCAAAGCCTAAGAATAAGCTCAGAATGCAACGAAAACGAGCCATCATTCCCAGCAACAGTGTCAATCATATAGCTCAAAATCAAGTTTCCGAGAATTCATAAACGAACTTCACATTAGGTGGGTTGTCTCTCATCCTCCTAATCAGCATATGAATTGCAAAAGCAGAGAACAAATGCCTTTGATTCGACTAACCCTAATTCCGAACAACACATAAAATTCATCAAATAGAAAGGAAAAGGTCAGAACCTGTGGGCGACGACCAGGCAGCGTGGACGACGCAGCGCTCCTGAACATTGGAACAGAACCCAACGGTGATCTTGTTGAGATCTCCCCGCAGCACAGACCCGCTCCAGACGGAGGACCCATCGCAGACGGTGACCTGACCGGACAGAACGACGTTTGGCGCCACGTATGCATCCACGGCAACATCGGGGAGCCACTGCCCCAATGGGATTATACTCCTCTGCCCCCTGTAGTCCCATTTGACTCGATCCGGCGACGGAGTGATCGCCTTAGACGCTTCCGTCGCCACAGCCCGGCGTTTGAGGTGGTGGATGTTTTGAGATGCGAGCGCGGTGGCGGTAGCTAAGGCTCTTCTGGAGAAGCGAGCTAGAGTCGCCATTTCTGTAGAGGGATAGAGAGAATGAGTTTCAGTACCTCTGCTCCGCACTTGAATGGTAAAACTGGAATTTAGAAAGGGTGGAGAGTAGAAGAAGAAATAGGCCTGAAAGTGGGCCCGTACTCCTTATCTGGGCTTCAAAACCCAAACCCAAATCAAACAAATGCTAAGCTAAAAGCTAGCATTTTGGAGACTTTGGTACAACATTTATATTTCACAAATTTTCAACTATTTGATATTTTCTTTTTGACAAATTCACCTTATAAATTGATCTATACTAATCATATCCCACCTTAATAAGTTTATTTAATTTAGTAGTCAAGTGTATAAATCTTTATTTTATTATTTACTCTAAACTCTAATAACAAATTAATTAGTTATACAAATCTTAGAACATTCAACATCGGAGAGTACTCCAGAAAAGTGACGCCTCCCGCGCCAGCACTGGTGTTGCTGGCCGACATGACGCA
>JAYMTO010000739.1:0-10878 GCA_036898065.1 California macrophylla | reverse complement strand
TGAATCGCTTATTAGCAAAAATGCTATATTGTTTTTGAACTTTTGAGATTGCATAAGTAATTTGAAGTAGGGAGTATAGGCTAAGTTCTGGAATATATGTCATAAATATATTTTTGGATTAGCAATCTGCGCGTACCAAAGTTTGAACTTAAGACCTTGCTATGTAAGAATGTATGGCGTATTGATGTTATTTACACCATTAGTTGAGATCATTTTGAACTCTTATTATTGAAGTGGTGCCGAGTTTGTATGCCCATTTGTCTTGAATTTGATACTTGCTTTGATACAAGATTTTTCAAAGTAACTTTTTTATCCTATTAATACACATCAAGCCCATGAAAATGAGGTAGGTGTATTGTTAATGGTGCAGTCTAGTAGCCAGTTAATAGACAGAAGTATGCATCATTCAAGGTACAAATGAATCACACGTTTGTTGCCCGGAGCCTTCACCTAGTTTTCTCAGAATTTCACCCAAATATTGACGTCATTTCTTACAACAATTCTCCATCATACAGTATAAATGCTAAATTTCCTTACTCTATTATTTAATAAGTCAAACCCTGTGCATGCTATTCATATAGGAGGAGGCTGATCTGATTGACAGGGATGACCAGCAAAAGTTTTTGGCAAGTTCAGACTTCCTCTCTAGTGATGGCATGGTTTCCTTGATTTCTGACATGCAGTTAGCAGTAACAGAAGCTCTCAAGGGGTAAGTCCTCTGGTATAAATCCAAAAGAAATAGTATGTTTTTATATATTTTAGCATTGCTACTATATCAAATATTATTTGTTACTGTGATAGTTTATTTTGTGGAAAGCCCCTGCCCCTTACTATATATTGCTGTGGCATGTCGGCATAGTAATATGCATTATCCATGCATACATGTCCAGGATCAACAAGAAACAACAAATGCATTGGCATGCAATATTTTCTCTTTTCCAAAATCATCATTTATGCATAATGTTCACAATGATTGGTAAATAGAGTAAATCTTGAAAGTTGAATGAAAACCCAAGGTTCAAACCTTTATCAATTATTACTCTTTGACTCCTTTTCGGATTGACAAAAAAAATGCAAAGGTTGACCAATATGGATTTAACAATGCGTATTGATTTGCTACTTCGCTGCACTTGAGTCCATAAATATGCAAATGGCCTTGATATTGAAAATTTGAATCTAAGTTTTGACCTTCAACAAGGCAATTCCCCAAGAACTTGTGGACAATCACTTTGAAACTACAACAAACAAGCAAAGCTCCCTTTAGAATTCTGCATAACCAATCTGGAATCACTAGTACTGGGTTGCATATGCTTTTAGTTGTTTGGCAATAGTCTTCATAATCCTCAGAAAGATCGAAGTTATGGATATCTTGCTAATATTCAATCATGGAAAAGTCATAAAGTTTTTATCTGGACCGAGTCTGAGATGTAATTTTTCTCTGTGCAGAAAGAAGTTGGGGGACAACTTCAGCACTGCTGTGGTTCATGAAACTATAATGCAGATACTTGACACATTCATGAGTGTGCAAAGTTCTCATCACTGGGTGGATTACTTGATGCAAGAGGATTCTAAACCATACAGATCAGCAGCAACCTCTTCCAGTGGTGATGAAATTAGTTCTGAAGTGACCAAGTTTGACCAGCTTATGTCTGAGACACGAGCTGTCTTATTAAGGTATCTCAGAGATATAATTATTTCTAAGTAATGTAAAATTTATCTAAACTGGTAACAGATGCATTATATTGCAAAGCAAGGTCATTGCTCTTTAGTGAACATGTTCTACTTGCAACACTAAATCTTTAGTAGAATTATACCACTTGTTTTTTGTGTGACACTTCAGAGTTGTGAATGTGATCCCTTGTAATGGAGCTGAGATGAGTAAGGTGAAGTAGTTTCCATTGAAAAATTCTTGGCCCTAAGTTTCCGTTCTTTATTTGGTATTAGAAGTCCTAAATTAGGTCGAACTAGTTTATTCTGAAATTTGACACTATTAACTGAATCCTTCAACTAAAAAACTTCAAGTAAACCACAAAACATAGTGTTACTGTTTGCGTTTTCTTTTGGCAGTTAAGAACTGAAACTTCAGTGAAGGCTCAACTTGAACTGTTACATTTTTTGTTTTCAGTACTGAGTCTGGCAATATTGTGGATATATCGCTGAAAGCTGTAGTTGATGCACTGGTGGAGAACATGGAGACCCAAGCAGGAGGAGGCAGTCTAACATCCGGGATGCCACTGGCTAGACTCGTGCCCCGAGTTGCCCAAATGGGTCCATCACTGCTTGAAGAACCAAGCCAAAACCGGTTCATCGATATCATCAGGAATGTACCAGAGGTTGAACTATTCTTTACACTTCTTTACGCCAGTATTGGTGCTTAGAAGGCTAGTAGTGAATTAGAATGATTTGTAATTTCGTTTCCCGCACATAGGAACCGTTAAGTGTAAAGAATTGGCGAGGGGCTGGAATCATACTTCCTAGCAGCATATTAAACGTATCCTAAACTCTTTAGATGAAAGTTCAGTTGATGTTATTGATTTTCAAAATTAATCTGGCAGCATATGTTTGAGTTGAACCAAGGGACTGATGTTTCTTTCTATGGTGATCTAAATTGGTTGAACAATTTTGTGGATTGCGGTGTCATATCAGGTTCAAAGTCTCCTGTCAAGGCAGGAGATCGGATTGAGTTGAATAGTTTCATAATTAAAATATGATAATAAGAATATTATTAAAGGAAACAATTTCTTTGAAAAACACATAATCGGTCTTGTACCTGTTTGATTTTATTTCTATTTTATTATTACAAGCAAGTTAGTATGTAAAATCCACGTCAGAATCTCACTAGAAACATCACATGAGCAGTTGTGGAAAGAAGATACCACAAGATTCAGCTTTTAATAATTTGTCTTAAATATTGATTTAACAACAGTAAGATATAGTGGCAAATTAGGACACGTAATCACTCAATGTTCTGCTTTGTCACATGATCTTCATCGTCATCCTCATGGTTTTCTTCACACAAATACGAAAACGACACCTCCCTTCCCTCTGATTCTTTATATTAATTGCACGCTCTCTCCGATCCATATGCACCCATTTGTACCATAAGAGTAAGATTGAATCTCTATTTTCACTGCTCTCGATTTGATCCATCCATGGCTTTGCTGAACTTCACCCAGATCCGATCCAACACCTTATTCTCTCCGGCGGCTCCTCGCCGGATCAGCTTGGCTCGGCCAACCGGAGTTGGGTTTCGGGTCTTTGCTTCCCAGGCTCAGCCGGAGCCCGATCTCAGTGTCACTGTAAATGGGTTGAAAATGCCCAATCCATTCGTCATCGGGTCGGGCCCTCCTGGAACCAACTATACCGTCATGAAGAGAGCCTTTGACGAAGGATGGGGTGCTGTCATCGCCAAAACCGTGAGCATTTTCTTTTCTCTCCTGGGAAAATTTTAGTTTAGTTTCAAAGTTGAAGCTAGAAAATTAGCCAAATGGGTTTCTTTATTTGTTTGTTTCATTGTGATTTCTCATTTTATGGATAGAAATGGGTTGTTCTGAGTTATTTCTAAATGTGGCCAATCTGATATGGATTTGATTTTTTTATCACTGCATAATTTTCATTTGAGGTTTTGATCCTCAATTTGGTTCTGTTTAGGTGTCACTGGATGCAGGAAAGGTTATAAATGTAACTCCTAGGTATGCGAGGCTGCGAGCAGGAGCAAATGGCTCGGCCAAAGGGCAAATTATTGGATGGCAGAACATTGAGCTCATCAGTGATCGACCTCTTGAGACCATGTTGAAAGAGTTCAAGCAGTTGAAAGAGGAATATCCCGAAAGGATCCTCATTGCTTCGATCATGGAAGAGTATGACAAGGCAGCATGGGAGGAACTCATTGACCGTGTTGAGCAAACTGGAATTGTAAGCTCTACTTGCTACCTAATTTGATTAATGTGAAGTACAAAGATTTTGTCATCTTTTAACACCCTTCTACTTTCTTTTGTAGGATGCAATTGAGGTCAATTTCTCTTGCCCTCATGGCATGCCAGAACGTAAGATGGGCGCAGCTGTTGGGCAGGATTGTGCATTGCTGGAAGAGGTTTGTGGATGGGTAAATGCTAAAGCTACTGTTCCTGTTTGGGCGAAGATGACTCCTAACATCACTGACATTACCGAGGTTGGTTTGGTTTGCTATCTTGTTGCTTTGATTTACTTGCCCTTGTAGTCTTTTGGTTGGTTTATTGTGAGTAAATATAAAGGATGGTTGCATGTTTGATTAGTAAGAAAAAAACTTGTTTACCACATGCCATGAGTGTGACATCCATGCTTTTGACTCGCACTGCTCTCTCCTCGATCTTGTTTCATTTAGTCTTAACAGTGCTTGTTGGCATTGATATGGGCATTAATGTACAGAGCCGCTGTTGGATTTTAACTTGTTTCTCTTACCATCTGATTTGATGAGGAAAGAGCTGATACGGAAACTTCGCATACCTGTTAACAATCTGACATTAAACTTTTCATTCATTTTCTTTGGTGTTCCAAGGATCAAAAGAATTGGATTTGTTAGTTTTTTTCACATAGCATATTTTGCATACCTTCATTACTTATAGCAATATGTTCATACAAGGTTTTACACTGACCAGAGAATTCAAGACTAGCTTCATCTATTTGTTACTAAACTCATCTCAGCTTCTGAATCTGTTACAGTTATCTGATTCACCCAATCAAGTGGCACAATTTTTTGATCTCCCTTGTTATGCTTAGAAAATGAATGAACGGAGCAAACTCAGTTATAAACATTTCAATTGTGTTTGGTCTTCATTTCCCTCTAATGCATTGTGCGGATATAGACATCATTTATCATCATGTACTGCTGCTAGTGGTTGAGTTCTTGTATTTATCTTCCTTTTGTGTACAGCCAGCTAGGGTTGCTCTAAGAACAGGAAGCGAGGGGATAGCTGCTATTAATACAATCATGAGTGTGATGGGAATTAATCTCAAAACCTTACATCCAGAGCCTTGTGTTGAGGGGTTTGTATTCTCAAACTCAACAAAATGGGTTTTGCATTGACATATCTCTCATTTGAGATGTCTTACGTAAATATATCTAATATTTACTGCCAGATACTCAACTCCCGGAGGGTATTCTTCAAAGGCAGTACATCCTATTGCACTAGGAAAAGTAATGAGTATTGCGAAAATGATGAAGTCGGAATTTGGTGATACAGACTGCTCACTTTCTGGCATTGGAGGTGTTGAGACAGGAGGTGATGCTGCTGAGTTCATTCTTCTTGGGGCAAATACTGTTCAGGTAGGATTAGATAATGATTTCTCAACTCAGCTTGTGCTATTGAAACGATCCTAAGCTGGCAAATTGATGATTTAGACCATATAATTGCTGCAACTATTTTCAGTTTTACTTCAATGAATGCTTGTAGGGTCATAAACTTTTCCTTTGTTTCTATATCTTACAGTTCTGCTTCTTACCTTTCCTATTCTGTTTCGTGACTGAGTATTATTTTCAATAACTTCTTGTTTTTATATATATTCTTAGCATCGTCTTTAACCCGCCAGAGTATATGTTTCGATTTGTGTATTAACATGATTAACTTTTGTTCATAGGTCTGTACCGGTGTTATGATGCATGGATATGGCCTTGTGAAGAAACTATGTTCCGAGCTGCAGGACTTCATGAAAATGCACGATTTCTCAACTATAGAAGAATTTAGGGGGTAAGACAAATCTCTTGGAAAATGAAACTTGAGCAAGCCAAAATGGAAAAGAATGTTTTACGTCTAAATTTATCTTAAATTGACTCCTTATCCATTCCGCTGGTGGTTTTCAGGGCTTCACTGCAGTATTTCACAACTCACACTGATTTGGTAAGAAGGCAGCAAGAAGCTATACAGCAGAGGAAGGCTATCAAGAAAGGCCTGCAATCGGACAAAGACTGGACGGGAGACGGGTTTGTGACAGAGACGGAGAGCATGGTTTCTAATTGATCACACAACAAAGCAATGAGATTCAAAACTTGTGTCATTAAGCTCTCTTTCTGTAAATTTTATTTAGATCAAAATGCAAACTCTTCCGTATCTGTCTCAGACCAGTAAATAAGTTGTATCAACAGAAATGGTTGGAGATGTTAACCTGGCTGATTCCCACATTCCTCGTCACTTTGCTTTGGATCACGTAATTGGATATTTAGATGTTTCTGTTCAATAATACCTTCTATTTTCTCTGAATGATTTGTTCAATTTGTGTCTGTAGAATATGGGTACAGAATGTTATATCTATATACAAATTTCACAATTGTCCTTCACCAGCTACTTACATAACTTAAAAAGCAAGTAACTAGTAGTTGTTTTATCATGCACTTGACTTAAACCATGGTCACGCCAGATCAAGGATCCATAACTCATAATCCAATACCTTTCTTTTCTAATAGTTATGCAGAGGAAGAGTAGTAGTAGTGTAAGTGTACAAGTTTATTATTCACCAAGCAGTGCTTTAGTAGTAGTAGTATATATATATATATCTAAATGGTATAGACCATACCAACCTCTACCAGAGCCGCATGAGGGATGTTCAATGCAACATGCGGCTCTCTGCAGTTCTTATCAAGAAATGCATAGCTCATTACCAGGAATCTCTTCACTATGTTTGCGGATCTTCGCACTGCCAAGTGCGACTGCCCGATGAAGTATGCAGTTCCACTCTCTCTCGCGTCTATCAGTTCTTGCAGCTCCTCCCTCATTGATGCCCGCATTTTAGGACTTTTTTGAGGTAACATGAAACGAACCTTCTTCTTCCTCGGGCCATCAGCTGAACTGCTCAGTGGACTTGCCTGAGTGTCATGGTCGTTTGTAGTGTTTGCAGGTGTAATGCAGTCATCATCGTGAAAAGGGATCAAGGCATTGCTAGACTCTGCAGATGGGTTTCCCACGACAATCATCCTTTCCGGGGACCCAAGAGATTCACAGTCATTTTCTTCCAGGGAAATGAACTCTCCGATGGAGCGGATGATCTGATCCTCGAAGTCATCTGTGTCCCTGATGCGATCACAGTAGCCATATCTCACTATGCACCTGTATATCCTGTGATCCTTCCGCCCTACCCTCCCTATAAGGTAGCGCCGCGTGGAGATGATATGAGGGACGGGTAGAGACTTGAAGGACACAAAGATCAGCACCTCGTGATATGCTGGAAGGTTGGTGATGAAGTGGGAGAAGAAAGCTGGGATGCCAGTAGTGATGTCAGTGTAGATGAAGCCGATACCTGATATCCTGGAAACTCCAAGGCCGGGGCTGAGCTCTGTGAGCCAATCTGTGGACACTTTGTTCTCCAGATCGAACTTGTACTTCTCCATCGTGCCGTAGTGCCAAGACAACATGACTGTCAAGGAGATCACCAAGGGGATAACCATGTACCAAGCTCCCTTGTGAAAGTTCAGGAGACAAGCTGATAGAAACAAGGCCTCTATGGATCCGAAGAATATCAGAAAGCACGCGGATAAGTAGACATTCCTCTCCCAGTACAAGGCGATTACGAGGGACATGAGAAATGTAGTCACCAGCATTCCAGATATTATAGCTAAACCTGTAGAAGTTTTTAGTTACATAGAACCTGGTACATCTCTACCTAGGACATACATAGGAAACGTGATTGAATGTTTACCTGCTGCAAATCCAATACGCTTCATGTCATGGAAACCAATGGTGATGGACAAGCTGAGGATCATCAGTAACCAGTTCACATCAGGAACGTAAATCTGCCCGTTGATCTTATCTGACGTGTGGACGACTTTGACTCTGGGGAAACAACAGAGAGCTTGACACTGGTTTACTATGGAGAATGTAGCTGTCACGGTTGCTTGGCTTCCTACTACTGACGCGAATAGGGACAGTACTATGAAAACATGGCGGATACTTGCTGAATTCGCAACGCATTACACAAGTCAGAGAGATATAGTTCCATTTCCAAAGCAAAGCAAATGGAGAGCCACTGAAAGATTGCAGCTTATCCACTCTGATCTTTGTGGTCCGATCAATCCACCATCAAACAGCCAAATAAGGTACTTGATAAGCTTTATTGATGATTTTTCGAGAAAGACATGGATATATTTTGTGCTAGAAAAATCTGAAGCATTTCATCAGTTCAAGACATTCAAAGCGTTTGTGGAGAAACAAACTGGATTGTTCATAAGATGTCTAAGAACAGATAGAGGAGGAGAATACAACTCAAATGAGTTCAAGGAATTCTGTAGAGAGCATGGAATCAAAAGACAGCTGACAACCGCCTTCACGCCGCAACAAAATGGCGTAGCTGAACGCAAAAATCGCACGATCATGAACATGGTAAGAGCAGCGTTATTAGAGAAGGAGGTACCAAAAGTTTTCTGGCCAGATGCTGTAAAATGGGTGAATCACATTCTTAACAAATCTCCTACACTCATTGTAAGAGATATGACTCCGGAAGAGGCGTGGAGTGGAAGAAAGCCATCAGTCGAACACTTTAGGGTTTTTGGATGTATCGGATATGTTCATATCCCTGATGTTAAAAGAAGCAAGCTCGATGACAAAAGCGTGAAGTGTGTTCTGTTAGGTTTCAGCAGTGAATCCAAGGCCTTTAAGATGTTCGATCCAGTGGAGAAAAAGGTTCACATCAGCCGAGATGTGATATTTGAGGAAGATAAAAAGTGGAATTGGGAAGATGTTGGTGAAGAAAGCAGTGAACTTGAGTGGGAAGCTGATTATGATGTTGTTGAGAATACAGAGGAAGCAGAAGAAGACACCGATGACATCCCTGATGACGTTCCTTCACCAAATGATCCACCAACGGGAGAAACGATAGCAACGACGGCCAGGGTGAGAAAACCACCAATCTTGTATGCAGATTATGTCACAGGAGAATGGCTATCAGATACAGAGGAAGAAGCAAACATGGCTAGAGTCGAGATTGAAAACCTAGCTTTCATGGTCATATCAGATCCGACCAGTTTTCAAGAAGCAGCAGGACATCAGAAATGGAGACAAGCGATGGATGTTGAGATACAGTCCATCGAACGGAACCACACGTGGTCGCTGACTGCACTTCCTAATGGAGCCAAGGCTATTGGGGTTAAGTGGATTTACAAGACCAAATTAAATGAACTGGGAGAGATAGACAAGTTCAAAGCTCGGCTGGTTGTAAAAGGTTATGCTCAAGAGTACGGAGTAGATTACACAGAGGTATTCGCACCGGTGGCTCGAATGGATACAGTGAGGATGATCATTGCTGTAGCAGCACAAAGAGGATGGGGAATCTATCAGCTCGATGTCAAATCTGCTTTCTTACATGGTGAGCTGAAGGAAAATGTATTCGTAGAGCAACCACAAGGTTATGAAGTAGCAGGGAAGAAGGACATGGTTTATAAGCTGCATAAAGCTCTTTACGGACTGAAACAAGCGCCCAGAGCTTGGTTCAGTCGCATTGAGGCTTATATCATCAAGGAAGGGTTTGTAAGCAGCTCTAGTGAACAAACATTATTCATCAAACAGAAGGGAGGTAAAATTTTAATTGTGAGCATTTATGTTGATGATCTATTGTTCACTGGTAATGATGAGGAGATGCTGAATGAGTTTAAGCGCTCCATGAAAGACGAATTCGACATGACTGATTTGGGAAAGATGAGATACTTTCTTGGCATTGAAGTAATGCAGAAGGCCGATGGCATTTTTATTTGTCAAAGAAAATATGCTGCTGAGTTGATCGAGAGGTTTGGGATGCAAAATTACAACTCCGTTTGCAATCCGATAGTTCCTGGACAGAAGGTTGGCCGAGATGAAGCTGGTGTGAAGGTCGACTCAACGCTATATAAGCAAATGGTGGGCAGCTTAATGTATCTCACAACCACACGACCTGACTTGATGTTTGTGGTAAGTCTTATTAGTCGTTTTATGGCAAATCCTACTGAGTTGCACTTTGCTACTACAAAAAGAATCATGAGGTACTTGAAGGGAACTCTGGAATTTGGGATATGGTATCAACGTGAAGTGAAGAGTGTACTCTTAGGCTACATCGACAATGAAGAGACGGTTCTGTTTTGCGACAACACGTCCACTATCAAATTGTCAAGAAATGCAGTCATGCACGGGAAGTCAAAGCACATAAGGGTTCGATACCACTTTCTCAGAGAATTGACAAAGGAATTTATTGTTAAATTGATATATTGTAGCACTGAGGAGCAACTGGCTGACATAAT
Organism: California macrophylla; assembly: GCA_036898065.1. Classification (NCBI taxonomy): domain Eukaryota; kingdom Viridiplantae; phylum Streptophyta; class Magnoliopsida; order Geraniales; family Geraniaceae; genus California; species California macrophylla. The sequence goes on along the minus strand of JAYMTO010000739.1, from coordinate 644 downwards.
GACAAAGCCCTTAAAGATGGCATCATTTCAAAGGATCAGAGAAGCATTTGGAATGGGTGTTGTGAACTGAAACTCTTGATCGAGTTCAGTTCAAGGGAGGGAGTGTTGAGTAAGTCTTTAGTTAGTTCAATAAGAGACTTATTCCCTAAGGTAGAACAAATCCAAATTCTGTTTTGCTTTCACGTTATTAGTGGAGTTAGTGTCCTCTATTTTAGGTTTGCAGTTATTTTCATGTATTTCCTATAAAAGCAGTGGAACCTATGAATAAACTCAGATCATTCTGGTGCATTTGTCAATTCTCTGAAATCAATTTACAATTTTTGCGCACCATATTTACGAAAGGATGAAATAGAATAAAGAGAAATCTAAGAGCAAACCAGCATTTCAAAAAGCGAGTAAATTTTACTAGTTCATGATAGATAAGCCAAATGTTGGGAATTGAACCACCATAGACATAGTGCCAACTAATTTACTGTTCATTTTCATTAATTGTTCGTATCGACTTTCACTATAGACTTGTTGATAATACAATACACGATCAACTTTCTTTATAATATTTCAACTCAAACAAAGTTGAACCACTTTGAATGATTTTTTATCATAAGGATGATTAAGCATTTTGAATCCGCAAAATTTGATATTCT
>JAYMTO010000738.1:0-10884 GCA_036898065.1 California macrophylla | reverse complement strand
TGGTTACTGCATGATGAATTAGGTGACAGCAGAACTATATTATTATTTATTTACTTTTGATAATCAAAAACTATATTATATGTCTTTCGCCGATATGGAACTAATATTTACATGTGAAGTTTGTCTCGTAGATAAACGGACATTTCGGTTTGAAAAAGAAAGAAAGAGATGTGGCAGTGGCCATTAGCATTGGGACGCAAGAGCGGCAGATCAATGAGTCGCCCACTTTTCACTAAATCAGCGTCGCTCCCTCTCACTTGTTACACCACCAATACCAATACCATATCCAGTTCCAGCTCCAGCTCCAGCTCCTCCTCTCGCTCTCTCCACAACCTTCTATCCAGACCAGTCTTCTCGGTATCCATCTCTCTAATTTTGCTTCTCCTTTCCAATTTTGTTATATTGGTTTTGATTCGTACCTCGATATAGGGCCTCGCTCTCAGTACGATTTCGGTCCCTGCAATTCGTGTGTTTTGTTCCCAGTCCAGTGGAGGTACGGTGGTTCTGTCGCCGAAAGCCATGCAAAACCCAGACTCTATTTCGTACCTGAGGCAGAGGGAAGCCGCCGAGATTGATGAGATTCTCATGGATTCTCTTGGCTTCAGCGTCGACCAATTGATGGTGTGGATTCTCTTTCCGATCTAATTTCTATTCTTTTTTACAATTAGGGTTCCAGATGTATGTAACCGGGTTCAATTGTTGGGATCCTTGTAGGAATTGGCTGGTCTGAGCGTGGCTACATCCATTGCAGAGGTATCATTTCGTTGCAATTTGTATGGATAATATTTTTTTCTCTAGCCATTGGCATTCAAATTGAATTGCAAATTGCAAATTGCCAATCACAAGAGAAAAAAACCTAAAATGTAAAAGTTTGGTGTTTTAGCCGATCTTATTGCTCTATAGCGGCATAACGTGACTTACATGATGCTCTTGGTATGCACTCTGTATTATCCCTTAATTCAGTGTATACCCTGGCTTATATTGGGGATAATGTAATGATTGATTATATTACCCTTGTGAAATGTCTTGCATCGTTAAGTTTGTAGGACAATGCAATTTATTCAGTCCTAAACTTCTTGTTCCTGCTGTTTAAGATTGTGGTACAGTACATTCTATATGAATTAAAAATTGCACTCATGGTTTACTGTAAGTTATCTGCATTGAATTGGCAGGTTTACAAACCAAGTGAACATAGTCGTGTTCTTGTTATTTGCGGTCCAGGGAACAATGGTGGGGATGGGCTGGTGGCTGCACGTCATTTGTATCACTTTGGATACAAACCTTTTATTTGCTACCCGAAGCGTACTCCAAAGCCTCTTTACAGTGGCCTGGTTACTCAGGTATGATTTTTAAGCCTTGAAGTATCCTCAAACCATTCTTTATTTAGCTACTCTAATGTGGTTATTTGATTTAATAATTAATTCTGTAGCTGGAATCACTCTCAGTCCCTTTCATATCAGCAGAAGATCTGCCTGTGGACTTGGCAAAGGACTTTGATGTTATAGTGGATGCAATGTTTGGCTTCTCATTCCAAGGTACTTATTCCATATTTCTTTATATATATTTTTACCTTTCTGTCCATGGGTACATGTTGAACTTCTGTAACAAAAATGACACAAGAATATAGAAATTTATATTGATATCCCATTCTTTTCCATCATGCACGTTCTTGTTTGAAGAATGAATTTTATTCCTTCAATCTACATTTCAATCTCATTCAGTCATTCATTCTTCAGTTCATCATCTATTGGAATTACTCATGGGTTACTTGTAATTAGCTAGTGTTTTGTGTCGAAGTTTTTGATTGCTTCTATTTACTGCTGGCATTCCTACTACCACAGCTTTACAATGCTCTGGGAATATTTATTGTAGGACCAATGCAGAGTACGTTGACTGCTTTGAGATGTCTGATATCTAACTGAACTAAAACTATTTTAGAAAATAAAAGAGAAGCTAATGATAGCATACATGGGCCTTGGTAAATGAGGAAAAATGGTTTAGTTTAAAAAATACTTGCCAAGGAAAAACGGTAGATCATATAAATCATAGGGAAATATGTTGCCTAGTGAGGTGCAAAACACACAAACACGTGCAATAGCTTACCCGAAAACAAGGTGCAAAAAAGAAAAGAATGCTTGACATTTATCAGGGTCATATGTTTTCTTAAAGAGCCATTAGTTGGATCAGCATATTATCTGCTGTCTTATATTGTACCACTGTTTCTTCTCTAGATGGAGATTCCAAACCACATCATCAGAAGTATGTAAGAGTGTGATACCATGGCTCTGCTGACTTCTTTCTTATAGTTTGTTTTTCATCTAATCTAACCATTAATTAATTGTATTTGGAATATAAGAAGGGCTGGCAATTTTAATAGTGTATTTGATGAGACAAAACAAACTTATTTCTATATGCATTTTAATTAAAAGCAATTCTACAATTCAGGTGCCCCAAGGTCACCATTTGATGATATTATTCAAAAGATGATTACCATACATGGGTATGAGCAAACTCGCCAGAAATCTTCTGCTATTGTCTCCATAGATATTCCCTCTGGATGGCATGTTGAAGAAGGAGACATTGGTGGTGAAGGCATCAAACCTGACATGCTGGTAATTTCTGGATGGAATCCTTGATTTGCTTTTCCTTTGACCATATTGTAACATGACTATTATGCTTCAAATTTCTTTTTGAATTTATAGTACAATTTCAGGGAATAACCAGTGTTCACTAAATCATTTCTTTAACATAATTTTAGTACTTTCTAGGTTTCTTTGACTGCGCCTAAGTTGTGTGCGAAGAAATTTAGCGGTCCACACCACTTTCTAGGTGGTAGGTTTGTCCCTAAATCTATTGCTGAAAAGTATAAACTTCGTCTTCCACCATATCCCGGCACTTCCATGTGTGTCCGAATTGGAAAGCCTCCACAAACTGATATATCAGCTCTCAGAGAGAACTATATTTCTCCAGAGTTCCTTGAGGAGCAGGTGGAGATTGACCCTTTTGATCAGGTATGAATCTAAGTAATAAGACACTATTGCGGTATTGCCCTTCATTTATTCCTAGATTAGTGGTTATTTTTGAACCTGTTTAGTCAGAACTTGTCAACTGCAAAAACTGTCTATTGCAAAACCAGAGTTCTTCTCACGATTTACTAAGAACCAAATCCTGTTGGATCCAAAGTAAGCCATTAGTTGACTTGCAGTTTCGCAATTGGTTTGATGATGCACTGGCTGCTGGCTTGAAGGAACCAAATGCTATGGCATTGTCAACTGTTGGCAAGGATTGCAAACCGTAAGTTCGTTTTCCTTTATTTATTTATTTATTTATTTATTATTTTCTTCATATGTTGATGGTAAATAATGTTTGATTGACTCTTTTATGCTATGCAACACCATGGATTCGTTTAGAACCTAAATCTATGGTGCTTATTTCATTTTTTCAGAAACTAGAAAGTAACATTAACTAATATCTAGCATGACATATATGCTATTCCAAGGCCAAGTGACCAACTTTTTCTTTTTCTTTTTGATAAAGTATAAACGTCAAATATATTAGAAATATCTAGTATAAGATTGAGTTGGATCAGTGAAAACCTCATCGAATCTTGTGGTGAAGTCATTGAACTTGACATTGGTCTCTTCTAATATTTTGTCATGAATCTATAGTATTTGTACATATACACATACTATGAAACTGTATGTTCTGCACTTGCTGCTATAGAAATAAAATGGGTGCTTAATTTGGGGAGGTCAAAATTTCGATGTGTGAAGAAATTACAATAACTATGATATCACTCTTCGAGCCCGTGGAACGAATAGTTGAGTGTAAATTTGCTGCATTGCTGCTCTATGGACATATGAAGTCTTGCTTTATTACTTCCTTTCCATTTTTGTAAATTTGATAGGCAGCCTTGTGGATTATCTGATTTCTGTCATTCCAGTATTATGTGATGTCCCCAAAGATATGAGTTTATATGACTACAAACAACCTCTTCATGAACTTACTCACTTCATCATCTTAATTATTTAGCCGTAACCTTCTATATATGCATGCTAAAATCTGTTTATAGTTTCCTAATTCACTACATGTGTTTACCCTGTGGCAGCTCATCACGAATGGTCTTGCTGAAAGGATTTGATAAGGATGGGTTTGTCTGGTTAGTAATGTTCTGTTACTTCTATTGTAGTACACATATCTAACAGTGCTTTTCAAATTCAGCATATGTTTTTTCTCACCTTTTTCTATTGTTACTATATACAGGTACACTAATTATGAAAGTCAGAAGGCACATGATTTATCCGAAAATCCTCGTGCAGCTCTTCTTTTCTACTGGGCTGGTCTTAATCGGCAGGTAAATAATTAAGCATTGTTCATGGTAGAGGTCAATTAATGTTGCTGACTTAATTATTTTCTAAGTATTAGATGCAAAGTCGTGTATGAGTCTCCCCACTTGTAGCTAATTGAATTGATAGTGAAATATATCATCAATCTTTTGAGTTATTTTTGCAATGCTGGCTTATATAGAAAACAAAGTCAATAAAAAGTAAATTCTTCAGAATTTATAACTTCAGCTTAAGAGAAAATTTTCAACTTACTAAGAGTACGGCAACAGGGGAAAAATAACTAGACTTTTGAACAACAAAATTTCACAGGTTCATGATACTTATTCCTTACTACCTTAGTGTCTATTGCATGTGCCACGAGAGAAAAAATTGGCATTGATTTCTCACTTTCAAAGGCTCTTGTATATACTTCACACTGTGATTTGCTGATATCTGGAATTTATGCATCTAGAATCTGTTTTTTTTAGGTTGTTTGTTTTCATGGTTAGCTTCTACAGATTACAGTTTTAGTGAATTCGTTTAGGGTCAATTGCGATAGGATTTGGTAAAATCTTGTAAAAGTGTTGTGCAAAAGCAGTATTTGGCTATGCAACTAGGCATAAGCACCATTCAACTATCAAAATGACCGAGGACATTGAATATAACCAGTCTTCAGTATTTGTTGAATGCTTGGTTGTTGTTTCGTCTTCTATAAGCATGTATGTACATATAATAAACTTAATTATAGCAGACAAGTTTAACAAAACTAGACTACATTCCATAAGATGGTTTGTTTCATCAAAATTCGAGTATTTAATATCTCTAGCTGCATGCTAACAAGTTTGAGATAGCTTATTGGGGTTGGACCCTTGAACCTTATAGCTGGTTTTTCTTTTCCTTTGCAAAGTTGCCAATTTGTATCCATTAACTTATGCACTACAAAGGCATGAGTTTTTTTTATAGTCTTCTGGAGGGAGATATATTTTTATAACTTTTGCTGTATTTTCTAGGTAAGAGTGGAAGGACCTGTGCAGAAAGTACCAGATGAGGAATCTGAACAATACTTCCACAGCCGTCCTCGAGGAAGTCAGATAGGAGCAATGGTTAGCAAGCAGGTTGTTTTGATTTCTTTGTTATAGTTCGTGATACCTACATCAATATATGATGTTACTTTTTTCCTTAAAATCCTGCGTAAGTGTCACTCACACTGACCTGCAAATTCTACTTCATTCAGAGTACTATAATTCCTGGAAGGCATGTGCTATACCAAGAATACAAAGAATTAGAGGAGAAGTTCTCTGATGGGCAAGTTCAATTCTTTATCTTTCTCCCCTCCTGATAATTTTGTTTTTCTCTAACAGTGCTTCAGATTAATTTCCCTTACCTTGTGTCGTATGACCAATTTTTAAACTCTGGAGTCTGGAATGTTGCTCCAGACATCAGATAAGATTTGTGCATCAGCGCAAGTGTCCAAGACAGTTACCTCAAGTTCCCAATCCTCCCCTTTTCCAAAATGACAGTACATTAGTAACATACACAAATTTCCCAGGTGATGGTATGTCCTTTTTATTTGTGTGCAGAAGTGTGATACCAAAACCTATATACTGGGGAGGATACCAACTCAAACCGGAACTTTTTGAGTTTTGGCAAGGACAGCCGTCTCGCTTGCATGACAGGTTGTCTCATCTTTCCTCTTTTCTTATTAGAATCTAATTATGATTTTGAATGTCCCTGGTTTGGACTGTTATATGGAGGTTTAATTTGACAATTGAATTTGGGTGGGTCGGTTCAAGAAAAGCAAAAGCCAAACCCAAGTAACAAGGTTAAGTTTCAGTATAAGATCTCAAGTCATTATATGTAACCCATTTGAAATTTAACATGGTATAAAGTGATGTTTGATTTGGGCCTATAGCTTGTTTTTTATCCACTTGAAGAAAAATGCATGCAAATCTTGAATTAGTGAGAGTGAAAATAAAGCTTCATATAAGAGCAAATGGCAAACCTCTATCAACAAAGTTGACCTTTTCTACAAGATCTCACGTCCTTATGCGTAGTCGAAATAAAATTTAACAGTTCATCTGGACTCACTCATTCCATGCCCTGTGTAATATTGGGCATGAATGGTCTATTCAACTATAAACAATACATGAAATTCAAGTTGAAAGTTGCTATTACAATAATTGTTATAGGTGAGTTCAAATTTTTATTTTGTTATAGGTGAGAGTATTCTCTCTCATGTGTTTTTCAAGTGTCTTAGATTTTTGAGAGTGGTAATAGGTTTACGTATTAGTTACAAAATAGATTTTGGAATGGGAGATATTGAAATTGGGAATCATTACGATGCAGAACTTTTAGGAGAATGTAAATGGTTCGAATGAGATAGGGGTCTCATTAATCATCGGCAATATGTTTATTTTTGACAGGTTAATATATTCACCTCATGAGGTCAATGGAAAGCAAGTATGGAAAATTTATCGGATGGCTCCCTGACTAGCACGTTTGACGTCTTCAATGTGAAGTTCATCTCATAGTTCATGGGATTACTGTACTTCCACTTCTGGTATATAGCATATGATGCATTTGTAATTCAGTGGTAAGCCATATATAGCGATGTTAAGTCTGCAAGGTATTGTGTAGATAGCATTTTCCAAACAGTGAACTAAATTCTTAAACCAAGCACAGAATAAATTGCATGAGTAACTTCAAACAAGAATCGTTGTCCTGGAACTTATCTCTCTATGACACTGCTAACGAATCATATATCTCATGAATGCTATTGCTAGAGCATAGTCAACTACGTATGCTCTTCTGCTTTATGTGGTTTTGAAAAGATTGGAATATACCAAATGATTTCATGATCTGGGTCCATATTTGAACTATCTTAGGTGATTCCCACCGCTGTGATAGGGATTAGAACAAGTAAGATCTGGTCAATATGTTGGGCATGAAGTTTGGAGTTTTGTTATGTTTGATGTTAATACTGATTATAGGTTAGTTGTGGATGGATGGTTTGATTGAGAAAAGATGATATTGATGCAGACCAAACCAAAAGAGGCTCCACAAGGGGGAAAGAAAGAATCTAAAACCATCTTTTTCAAGTCCCTTTTGACTAACTGGAGCTGAAACAAACCACTTTTATCAGGGGAGGCCACTTAGTGACCACACCACATCACTCTGAAAGGGGTTGGTTTGGGTAAGTAGATAGATTCATGATAATGTTCACTTCACAGGCAATGTTCCTTTTGAACAGATCAGCCTGAATGCCCATGAACTGGACTGGAGCTCTGTGAAGGACTTGTTCCTCTCTTTTTTAGGTTCTAAAGGTGAAATGATTAGAACATTCCACCCTCACAAAATCTTTCAAATCAAAAGCCATCTCAAAAGGTAAGGCCCCATGAGTCTGTCTTTGTTTATTTTTCTAATTTGAACTATAATTTATAGCAAGTGGGTATAGTTGTTTGATTTGATGACAATCATGAGTGACTCTTAGTAGTAGGCACTTGAATTTGGGAATTTATGGATGGATTCACTGTCCCAGAGAGAGTGAATTCATTAAACTCAGATTAATTTTTTTTTAAACTTGATCACTTGACTAAAAGAAAGCGCCGGTACAATTGCACGCTCAAAATATCACTCTCAGCTGTTTATTCCTCCAATATGTATAGAGTACATGGCCTATACAGTGAATGTGAGATACGCAATATCTTCACTTGGTTCTGGTAGCGTTTCATGGTGGAGTAGGATTGTGTAGGAGGGTACTTATCTCTGGCTCTGGTCCACAACATAGATATGTTTGTTATCCACTTGGGAATGTGTTGTGTTCATGCAAACACAGACACCTGATTTTGCACTTGTGCATAGATGTATTGGGATTGCATAACCGAAGCTTACTTGTTTAAGTGTTTGTATCAGACTTGATGATCGTAGTTTCAAATCATGACGAAAATAAACAACCCTTCAAATGAAAGGAAAGGATTGGGACTGCATGAGTTGGGGTTTGGGTTTAGAGTATTGATAATTAGGGAGTGGTTAGATTAGAGATGTAAGGCTAAGGATTGAGTGCTTTTTTTGTGAAAGCATAAAATAGAAAGGAGAAGAAAACAAGGTGGGTGGGGTTGGATTGGATTGGATTGGAGCTATATTCAATTTCAAGGGCAAATAATGGTGTCCCTCAACAAACAGAACAAACCAGATTCAGATTGAGGACCCCTATCCCCACCCACCACTTCATCTCTCTTATCCCTGTTTTCTTATCAATCTTATTGGAGGAGGTTACTTTATTTTACTTTTACATCTATTTTCTCTGTAAATAAACTTGTTTTTTTTTGTTTCTTTAATTAGTCCCATGACATCAGTATTGTCATAAATAATGCTTTGATCTGTATATTGAATATGATCCCCTCTTCTGAACTTAAATTCTATAACAAGGGGGAGGGTTTGGAAAGACAGTCTAGTCATCATCTTCCACAATTCCATCTTTTTTCTACTGTCAAAATTATAAGCTAGAACTCAAACAAATGAAAATCAATATGATGACTCATACTTAGTTCAATCTTGGCTTGATTTAATGCTAAGAAATTTATAGAAAAATTAAGGTAGTATAAGTTTATCCCTTTTATACGAACCAATATGATTACATTCTAATCCAATACTTCTCCAAAAAAATCTTCAATCGGATTTCAAATTGTCTAGTTAGTGTGAGCGTATCCATGTGACTATGCACTCTACAAAAAAAATCTCAATTTCTGAAAGATCTTAGTTTCCGTGATCTATGTTGTGTTGAAGGGATATATATGATATGATCGATTGTGTAAAATTTATCAAAATTTGTATTTAAATCTTATATTTTACGAAATTCTCATATCATATAAGAAATATTACTTACAATAATATGAGTCATGTTGAGTTCTAAGTTTATAATTGCTCAACAAAGGAACTTAGAAATAAACTCTTTTAGCTTCTGACATGAGTTTAAACAAGTGGTAATTGAGCCGAAGTCTGAATAGTAGCCGAACTCTGAGTAGTAATGAAATAACTCTGAACAATGAACAGTTTTAATCTTTCAAAGCATGGTTCTGAAAGCAACAATCACCAGAGAGAATAATTATATGGATTGTTGATTTTACTGTATATACATAGTTGGCATAAGTGGAAATCACTTTTTACCCTGTTAATTGTGAACTATCATTTTCGTTAAAACATATAACATATTGTGTTAGAATCTAAGGCATGTAGTGTTGAAACATGTAACACATTTTGTTAAATTTATACATTTCTAACAACTCTTAACAAAATGTAATATAAATTTCAACAAAACGTGTTATAAATTCTAACGAAAATGATAATTCGTAGTTTACACAATAAAAAAGAGTGCCAAAAAGATAACTATAAAAATTTCAGATAACTATATACAAGTAGTCACCCTTTTCACCTAACTACATCCAACTAAAAAACGTTTTTTTAGCATCCCTGCATACTTAAAAAAAATTATGATATAAGAGCTCGAGCATCTCCGACCCACATCAAAAACACCAAAATAATTTGGTGTAATACTACAGTGTTCCATCAAATTTGGTGTGTTACTGTAACATCTACACCAAATGATCATGATGATGTTTTGTTAATGTTTAAATTAGGGCAAAGCACGGACTGGGACCCACTTTTAAGCACCAAACTGAATACTTCGGTTTTCAAAAACTTAACACCGAGATCGAGTTCTTTGATACATCAATTTTTAACCATAAATAATATAGGTCGGTGTTTGATTTTAATCGAACCGAACCGAACTCATTTGGGCCATGATTTTGAGGCATATTTTAGATAAAAAAATTTAAAAATATAAATGTTCAGCTTCAATATATGTCCGCTTTCAGATTTAAATATATCCAAAAAGTTCAATAGCTCATTCAATTCTCATTCCAAGTCCTTTTAACTGAGGACTCCGTCCTTAAATTCTGTCTTAAAATATTTGTATGGTAGAGGTTATTTCCATGAAAAAAATGACAACCAAAGAAAAAAAAAATATAATATTAAAATATATAAACTATGAGAATAAACACACTGGAATAAATCGAAAAATAGATTAAAAAAAAAAATTAAAAAATGTCGAAAACAACATAATTAACACTGTCACTTGCATGTCATTCAAAAATGAACTTAGACAGATCTCAGCGTTGTTAATGCAAAACAGATCTCAAAAGTAAAATCACTAATCCAAAGTAAAAGCTAAAATATTAAAACACTAAATATTAATTGAACATACAATAAAAAATAAAAAATAATTTGGTAGAGGGAGGGGCAGCAAGGTCGAAAACTTCTAATATGTTGCGACTGTGGTTTGCTAATTTTGTTAGAATCTCTGCCGAACCCATCTACTGCTCTGCCTGATGTTTTAGTTCAATCAAATTCACGGACACAACCATGAATGATGCAAATGAACTTGATAAACCCTCTTTTCTTTATTCGGGAGTTTTAGCATTATTTACATTAAATGTTATGTTTATGTGTGTCAAGACACAAACTTTAACAAATGATTGTCATTTGAGTCCATTGAGAAGAA
>JAYMTO010000737.1:0-10884 GCA_036898065.1 California macrophylla | reverse complement strand
TGGACTCCCCATTTTCTTTTTACTTCTCTCATTTACTTCTAATTACTATCATATTTTAATTAGTGTGGTAATTTAGACCATCAAAATTATGAAAGGTTTATTTCGCTTCCATTCTTTTGTCCAAATAAAATCTAACATGTTAAACTCGAGTTGATTTTTAAATGTGACTCGATTTGATTCATTTAATTTTTAATATAATATTATAACAACCTTAAACTCGAATTTGACTATAAAAAATTTAAACTAAATATTTTATAAATCGAACTTGAACAACTTGTCTAAATACCTCATTTCTTTCGGAGATGGTAAATAAATTTTTTTTTTCGAAAGAGAAGAAAATATGATTTGGAAGCTAGCTAGCAGCAGGAGTAAGTGAGGGAAAGAGAAAAGAAAAGAAGATGGTCAAAATGATACCTCGAAGACTTGTGATTCCATCATAAGCTTGAAGCTCTTGCCCACGCCCTTTATTGAAACTCACCATTTGCGCTTCCTTTTCCTTTTCATTTTCTCTCCTTTCTTTACTTAGCCTTGCTACGTCCATAATCATCACTGTCTCCTCTGTCCTTCACCCAAATCAAAAGAATCGAGATCTAATATTCCTTTGCATAATAATTATCATTCATTATTTATATGCCCCTACTTTTGTGCGTCATAAATAGATCTGGTAAAAAAAGGAATTGCGCAAGAGGGAAAGTTAAATAACCATCTTCCAAGATAATCATTATTTTGTTTTTATCTCTAAAGTGATTATCTTTTAGAAAATGTGTATATCTTTATCGTTTTGTTAAAAATATCTTTTATTTTTAAAAATATTATTTCTCTGTCAACTTACCATGTCTCTCTCACTGAACTAATCCATAGTTGTCAATTCTTTCTGAAGATATTTAATTATGTTCGATTTAATTTGATATTAGATGGGAGGTGAGATTGTCTCTCACTGACCCCATCATTCTAGGGTTAGATAGGGCATGATGGTTGCTTCTTTTAATGGGATTTGTTGGCATCATGAAGACTCGAATTGCATCGGATGGAGTCAAAGAAAACTGGAAGGCATTGGAAACCTTCCATTTCAATCGTCGTTGTGAATCCAACCATTGGCATTTGAACCATCTATTAATACCTCTCTCTTTCTCTTCTCCTACAATATCTCTCACTTCTCATACCATCGCTTTTGCATGGACAAGGTCTTTCAGTCCTTGTGAACTCTTTATCGTTAGTTGAAGCTCATACACCAATGACACACACTATTAAAGATATCTTATACGTTCGTTTTTGAAGACGTGAAGTTATAAAAGACAAAACACGGCTAAAGATACAGAAGCACAAATACTTAGCCACCCTCATGTTAGACCACCTACGACGGTGGCCCGACGGTTTTTTGTTGTTGTGAGCAAACATTGAATATTATTTGTTTCTAAACTTAATAGTAATATTTTCTTTGAACGTGTTGTATATTTATTGAATTACAAACGAAAAATATATTGTATAAATTATATTTCATTTGAAATACATGCTCTGAATAGATTGTATTTTTTTAACTTCAACATCTAAAACATCAATTTAAATATACAAACATATTATATAACTTCTATACAAAATTTTGAATTTTGAAAAATCCATTTAACACGTGTAACGATTTCTCATGACAATGACCGCAAATGATACTCTTGGAGTTTTATTGGTGATATTATCATTGTTTATTCTAAATGCTAAATGTTATTCCTTGAGAAATTGGTGGCAAAATAACATAATCGTGGTCATTTATCTGAAAAACGTAAGCTAAGAACAGTTGCTGTTGGTTTGTTTTCAAGTAATAATATTGTTTCAGCGGCAGTGCTGGTAAGTGGTAACTAAAGCGGATGCAAACTTACTAAGCTTCTCTTGGAACACATCAATAATTATGCTATCTCATACATACTACCGATAAATTTTTATGGGCTTAACTTATTGTTCAAAGTACTACTACATTTGGCATGCTTAGCGAAAAGGAATTAATCTTCTACAGCTCTCGTCAGTTTCAGGCTAGAGACCATACTTAGATAAATACGACAACCATGCGACACCAAAATCCAAGTATATTATCTTATGCACATCAAGCTCAACAAATTACCAAGTCTGCTAGAGGTTTAACAAACCTCGCCATGCTAAGACCCAACAGGAGCAATCCCTTTACCTTTGGCGGCGGCAGTTGCTGCTGCTGCAGCTGCAGCGGCTGCTGCGGCCGCGGATGCAGCAGGATTTGGCGTGGAGGGAGGCGGTGCTGGTTTGGATGGTGAGCTGTCCTTTGCTACTGCTAGAGGCTGTTGCTGTTGATGCTGTTGCTGGGAGTTGACTTTGGCAAGCAGGGAATTAATCTGGCTTCCGCTGAGGGTCTCATGTTCGAGCAGAGCATTAGCGAGTGCATGATGCTCCTTGCTGTAGGTGGTGAGAATATTCTTTGCATTATTGTAAGCCCTTTCCAGCAAGTTCTTGACTTCATTCTCGATGAGGAGCCTGGTCTCGGTGCTCATACTCTTTCCATCATCATCATAGTTGTGGGTTACAACTCCGACTTCTTTGCTCATACCATACTTTGTAACCATAGCTCTAGCAAGCTTAGTTGCTTGCTGGAGATCAGAAGATGCACCAGAGGTGACTTCACTTTCTCCAAAGATGAGCTCTTCAGCAACCCGTCCGCCCATGCAAACATCGAGCCTAGCAAGCATCTGCTTGCGGGAGATGCTTGTTTCATCCTTATCAGGCAATTGGGCAACCATGCCAAGGGCCATCCCTCGCGGAACTATTGTGGCCTTGTGAACAGGAAGAGCTCCATCCGTATGGATAGCTACAAGGGCATGCCCACCCTCATGGTAGGCTGTCAGTTTTCGTGACTTGTCAGAGATAACAGCGGACTTTCTTTCACTTCCCATCATGATTTTGTCCTTTGCATACTCCAGATCATCCATTGTCACTGCTTTAGCACCATCCATTGCCGCTTTGAGAGCAGCAATGTTGACCAAATTTGCAAGATCAGCACCAGAAAACCCAGGAGTCCCTCTAGCAATGGTCATCAAATCTACATCATCCGATTTCATGACCTGTGAGACAGCATCACAAATGCAAAACAAACTATCAGGCTTCAATAGATTTATAGAGTTCCAAATGCATTTAGATCTATACCAATAATCAACTTAAGGAATATCTGTCTGATAGTAATCACATGTCCAGGGCACATCATATACTTTATCCTAAAAACAAGTGTAAACAAAATCTATGTTTGGAAAATGTTCCATATATGCAATGGTAGGTATGACTTCTTATGTCATTCTCCATACAGACAGACACTCAATATGGTGAAGAGTTCAAAAGATAAAAGATTAGTTCTGGCTCGCTAAGGGCAGCCCCAACTGGCTAAAAGCCAGAGGGTTCCTTTAGCTTTTTAAAAGCTACTTTTCCCGGGTATACAATAAACATTACCTTTGACATGTATACTTCCATAATCTGCCTCCTTCCTTCAACATCTGGATTGGGAACAACAACGTGACGATCAAACCGTCCAGGTCTCACCAAAGCCTTGTCCAATGTTTCGGGGAAATTAGTTGCAGCAACAACAATGATTCCATCATTTTGTTTGAAGCCATCCAGTTCAACAAGCAGCTGATTCAAAGTCATCCTCATGTACTGCTGGTCCTTGGGGTTACGCTTTCCTCCTATGGCATCTATCTCATCAATAAATATTATACAAGGTGACCGCTTCTTTGCAGCTGCAAAAAGATCCCTCACCCTGCGTGCCCCAACACCAACAAACATCTCTTCAAATTCACTACCACTGCAGGAAAAGAAAGGTACCCCAGCTTCCCCAGCAATAGCTCGTGCTAACATCGTCTTGCCTGTACCAGGTGGACCAATAAGCAAAACACCTTTTGGGAGCTTGCCACCTAGCCGAGTGAAACGCTGTAAGTAACAAACAAACCACATATTAGAACACAAAAACAGGTTTTACATACCAATTAAGAACATGGGGCCAAAACAAGTGTCTATTCAATGAATACTCCAAAAGTAATCATTATCCATAAAAGATTCTATATAAAGTACCCATTATCAAGCAAGAGGAAGTTATACCCAATAAATTTCAGGTTTGAGTCCCTTTTACAGTTTCACTAGTATCATAGGTCATTTCCACTCTGATATTAACATATGTAAGGGCCATTCAATTGTATGCACTAATCTGGTGGCCCTATCCATTGTTGCTATCATATTTGATTTCAGATGTGGTTTATATAATATATACAAAAACAAATCAGCTTCATGGCATCAAAATAGAAAAGAATCAATATGATTAGAGTTGACACCGAGGAATTTGACTCCAGCGGAATGCAAACAAAATGCATGGAAGAAATTATACCAAATGCATACATTACCTTAGGATCTCGAAGATAGTGAACAATCTCTTCTAATTCTGCTTTTGCCTCATCAACACCCTTTACATCACTGAATTTCGTACTAGAATCCATGGTAGGTTGCACTTCCTCATTGAGACCAAGTCCTGACATGTAAAGAAGGCAAACAAATGAAAAGTTTTTCAACAGCCTCAACAGATATATGCAACAAATTGTAAGCACGCCCAGAAAAACATAGTATGAGTAATACCTCTACTAATTCCCCTGTCCTCAATGAGTGCTCCTACACCAGATACAAAGATGAAGGCCAGTGCAATTCCACGGATTGTGCGCCACAACTGCTCTTTGAAGTGCCCTCCTTCTGATGCAACCATATGAATTGGAGCACTGGCAGTTCCAAGAATACCCTCTTTCGTTGATCTTCCAACATTCCTCAGAGCTGAAAAGGCATTCGAACTTTCTTCCTGCTTAGGTGTGTTGGCAATACCTACACATTATGCACACCATACTTATTTAATAAATGGTGAAGGATTCACATAACCTAAATCAACTACTTAAATACTAAGGCTTTTACACATATATGCTTTACTGTTGGCTTTCTGTTTGCCTTTCATTTCAAAAGCCAATACTCAGAGCAACATGTCAAGAACCATGCACATTCAAATAGGTCGCACAAGAATCTGTCCTGCATAGAACTAAAGCTTCTGACCATAGCATGCTTACTTGTTTCAGAGTTAGAATGTATCTTTTACAGTTTTTGTTACTCATTACCACTCACATTCGTGTATTATTATACCATGGAAACAAACCTAAAATGGTGTTGAAGAAAGAGAATAATTCACATAAATACTCCCACAGATCATGAAGCAGATAAAGTCCCAAACAGAACTCTGACAGCAAGGTTCTTTTTCCTTAAAATATAGGTTAATCAGAAAACAACTGTACAAAACAAGGATGTCAAAATGAAAAGGAAATGACATCAGAGGAAATTATTGAGGAAAGGGAAAAGATTGAGAAAATCTAAAAAGATGAACTTAAAAATTACAAAACATGAGCATCGGCTTAAATTCAACATTTTCATATCAGCACCGATGTTAATTCGTTCCCAAAACATAATAACATATGACAGGCTTCATATGTTTACTCACCTTTCATTCCCCCATCCTGATTAATACAGGTCAAAAGTAGTTGGGCAAGGGAATATAGATAAGAAAAATTAGGAATTCCAAGGCAGGTATAGTGTTAAATAGAAAGAGAGGTTGACTACTAAATTAGCAAGTATTCCAGCACCCACCTCTGTGCAGTGTCTTGAGCAAATCACTCTCATCCAGGCGGTCCACTTTAACCAATGCTTTGACATACTCAGA
This sequence comes from California macrophylla, assembly GCA_036898065.1. Classification (NCBI taxonomy): domain Eukaryota; kingdom Viridiplantae; phylum Streptophyta; class Magnoliopsida; order Geraniales; family Geraniaceae; genus California; species California macrophylla. Next base: position 5,138 of record JAYMTO010000737.1, on the reverse strand, counting down.
TAATGCTGAGGGGTTAGAATGTAAAGATGGTTGACTCTCAAACAGTCTTATCACTGCTTCAGGGTCATTTCGATGGTAAAGTTCTTTCAGATGTGCAACTCCAGCAGCTTCATCAAACTCACGTAGTTTGCGGCCTAATGCCCCAGCATAGCTTGACTGAGACCTCTTCTGATTTCTAAGAATTCTATCCCCTGCACATAGGGATAAAATAAATGTATCACTCACAAATTAAGTGAGATGGTGAAAGACTTCCACTGGAGAACCAACAATGCCATGATAAGGATATGACACCAAATATATTTTAATAAAAAGTTGGAAAATGTTGCCTTCACATATTAGAACTAACATTAACTACGATAGGTAAGAGCATTGCTCATTTGAACACATAAAACTATGAACTGTCATGAATGTGCATACCTCCAACCCCGGACTTATTGGGAGTGAAATAAGATCTAACAAACAAATTTTTGAAGGTTCCCAACTCTGATTGATGCTTTGTGACCTGTTGGAGAGAGATCAGCAAAAGTAAATGCATGATACAAACCAAAAGATATGACTCAGAATAGATGCATTCCAAGTCTGTTCAACTAACCCTAAATGCAACAGCAATCACTTGAAAGTTAAATTTTAAGGCCTCCTACCCAAAAATCATTGTGAACATTAGTGATTGTAACAACAGTTTACCCGCAAGCAATACAGACAAATCTATAGCATAACATATATTATAAAAGCTTCTAACTTGAAATCCCAAAACCGAGGTCAAACATAAATCTATTAAAAATTTAATCAAACTATATTTTAGCAGCCAAATAAATCAGGTTCGGTTGAATTTTTTTTCTCAAGTTACAACCTTCACTCATTTTCAAAGTAAACAAACAATGAATAGAATCGAAGCAGACCCATAACAGGAGACCTAAAATGATAATCAAAACCTAATCTTCTAAGCCATATTCAATGAGAACTTCTAAAATTAGGGTTTTTTCCACCATGAAACTGATCCCTATTCATTGCCCACAAAACAAAAATACATAAATCAATCAATCAGATGTGTTTTGTAAAAATAGCGATCTTCACAAACAGGAGAACAGACCTGAGTAATTAGGCGCCTCCAAGCCATCACCTGACCCCAAAAAAAGAGTGATCTTTATGTTCCTCCGATTACTTGATGTATTTCCCCTTCAAGTATCTCTCCGTTTCCGGGCTGATCTATAACTGAGTGTTTGGCTAGGAGGAAAATAAATACGAGAGAGAGAGAGCGAAAATTAGGTATGGTGTGGAGCTCAGAGACAATAGCTAGAACGGAGGCTAATTGTATATGCGACTGTTACGCCCAGTTTTAGCTTGCGCGCCGGGTGCTCTTACCTCTGATCCATCCCTCTCTTATTATCTGGGATATGAAAAGTCCTTTTTGCCCTCTACTGATCTACTCACGCATTTTATTGTCGGCTTGGAAATGTCTACATGAGGACAAAACCGACATTCTCACCATCACGCCCAGAATAAACCAGTTCAATTGGTTTTATATTTTTCAAAGTTTTATTTATGTATTTTCACCTATACTTACTTCCACATTAAAAATATATTTTTTTGCTTTAAGTCATTTGATGACAATATCAAATTAATTGTCTTGTTACGATAATTAGGTTGGTCATGCGTTATTCAAGTCTATCTTATATTTTATGTCCAAAAAAAAGTCTTATCTTATATTTTTATAAAATAAATTTTTTATTCTAATTTTAATTTGAACTTTGATTATCAAATATATATTTTTAACATCTATCATTTACCCGATAATCTTTAGTTACCTTAAAATTATGGTTTAGCACCTACTTGCATATCACTGATGCATTAACCAGTGATGTATTAGGTTTGATTTTGGTGCATATTATATATATATAGGGTGAATATATATAATACATTTCTTCATCGACTGACTTGAAATATAATATATGACCCAGATTTGGTAGCAGTTGCAAGAGTGCAATCTGAATATGTCATGGTGATGATCCATTACTAATTCTTTCCATTAACAAAAGTCTTTTTGATCAATCAGAACCTCACATCTCACCATAAAACAGGCAGTGAAGCCATAGCCTTCTTCTCTAGAGAACAGTCATATATGGGTCATATTGTATCCGCTGCTGTTCTGGTTTTCGGGTTGTTTTGTGGTCTGGTCAGCACTCAGTTTAGAGGAGCTGAAACTCTTGGGGTTGCAGAGCAGCCTTATAGAACTTCCTATCACTTCCAGTCTCCCAAAAACTGGCTTAATGGTATTAGATTGATCCTTATATATTGTTCTCATTTAAAGTCTGAACTTTGTATAAATACATTTCAGTCTCTCAACTATCAAAATTGTTTCAACTTTATTTTGTCACGTCAACGTCATGTACATAACATAAGGTTCATAACTAGATTGGAACAATTTGAATTATTGAGAGATTAAACCGAAACAAAGGTACGGTCTAGAGACTATTTTGGAAGATTTACCTTTTTCTTCCTCTCTGTTTCATGCTATTAAGATTTTGTTTCTTTTTGCTCAACATGTATGGATGGAGGGATATGTAAACTGGAGCCCTTGGTTTTGCAGATCCTAATGGTGAGTTTCTGGATTCACCCCATTTCAGATTATTGTTCCATTTTGTTCAACTTGTTAATTTGAGTATAGAGTATCTTTCAAAACACCAACTTTTTGGGTTTTGATTGGTTGACTTTTTTGTTGCTATGTGTAATGAGACTGAGTCAGCATTTTAGGTTCCTGGGTTTGTAAATTTTGCATCTTTGATGTTGATTTGGTTTGTTTCACTCTTTAGGACCCATGTACTACAAGGGAATTTACCATCTGTTCTATCAGTACAACCCTAATGGTGCTCTTTTTGGTAAAATTATGGTTTGGGCGCATTCTGTATCATATGATCTCATCAACTGGATCCACCTCAATCATGCCCTTGAGCCCTCGGAGCCATTTGACTCCAGGAGCTGCTATTCGGGCTCTGTCACCATCCATCCCGAAAAGGGACCCATCATTTTGTACACTGGAGTTGATTCTCATGGTGTTCACTGTTCATGTTCAGAACCTAGCAATGCCAGAGGACCCAAATGCCCCATTTCTCAGCAAGTGGGTGAAGTTCTCCGGAAACCCAGTCATGATTCCTCCGGAAGGAATTGATGGGGGGAGCTTTCGAGACCCAACGAGTGCTTGGCAGGGTCCTGATGGCAAGTGGAGGGTCATTGTTGGCAGCTTCAAGGATGACTTTGGCTTGGCATTTCTGTATGTGACTGAGGACTTTCTTGGCTGGACCATGGTATTCGGCGGAGACCTGGGATATGGGAGTGTCCGGACTTCTTTCCTGTGTCGCTTAACAGCACGGGCGGGGTTGACACTTCCGTTGAAGGTGGAGGTGTGAAGCATGTTATGAAGGCAAGTTATGCTGACATTGCTAGTGACATCTACCAGCTGGGGACTTACACCTCTGAGACACAAGTGTTTGTTCCTGATATCGAGTTGCCTCCAATGAAATTTGATCATGGGAAATTTTATGCTTCCAAGACGTTTTTCGACAGTTCCACGGACAGGAGGATCCTGTGGAGTTGGGTTAATGAGTCTGATAGCTTGGAGGATGCTGTAGAGAAGGGATGGTTTGGCCTACAGGTAACTTATAATGACACCAAAGAAAAAAGAACGATTTTGAGCTCGCCATAGTTAATTATAGCTGTATGGATTGTTATACACAAACAATGAATGTAACAGTTACTGAGATTTGATTTCGCAGGCGATTCCTAGGAGTATTTGGCTGGATAGAAGTGGAAAGCAACTGATACAGTGGCCAGACGAAGAGATAGAAACATTACGCGAAAAGCAAATCTCTATCAATGGTAAGACGCTTGAGAGTGGATCCGTTGTTGAAGTTTCTGGTATCACTGCATCAAAGGTTAGTCGTGATAATCTATCATGTGTTATGCTTAGACAACTAGATCATAAAAACTCCAGCATTGTCGTAACAATGATAACTAAACCTTTGTCTATGTTCTGAGAGGCCGATGTAGATGTTTTGTTTGAAGTGCCTAACTTAGAGGAGGCTGAGGTTATGGATCCTAGTTGGGATGATCCGGAGCTGCTCTGTAACGATAAAAGCGCAGAGATCAAGGGCAGCGTCGGACCATTTGGCCTGTTAGTTCTTGCATCCAAGGATTTGGTGGAGCAAACTGCTATCTTTTTCCGAATATTCAGAAGCCATAACAGATATGTAGTGCTCATGTGTAGCGACCAGAGCAGGTTATTGCCTATATCTATCTACCACAACACTCTTGTGTTCTTCTATAAATGAGGCTCATTGCTCGATTCTTGCGCATTTACTTACAGGTCTTCAGTGAGAAACGGGTTGGACAAAAGAACATTTGGAGGTTTTGTCGATATAGATCCTCGCATCGAGAAGATCTCATTGAGAAGCTTGGTATGTAAATCATGTTTTTTCTCACTCAAGTACTATAAATGACTAAATGGGTCCATGTTGTTTAAGGATTTGGCTCACTCTTGCAGATAGATGGAGAGTTTTGGCGGGCTAGGGAAAACTTGCATCACGGTGAGAGTTTACCCGAAACTGGCGATTGATAAGGAGGCCAAGTTGTATGCATTCAACAGTGGAACTCAGGATGTAATAATTTCGAGGTTGAATGGTTGGAGCATGAAGAAGGCTCAAGTGACGGACAAAGATGGTTTAAGGAATGAAGAAGCATCTGAAACAAGGACGTTTGGTGGTATCTCTTACGATGAACTATAAATAGCATTACTTCCAAAGGCATGCTTATGATATGAGGGTGTCTTCACTGTAATGTACCATTCTCTTTGCTGATTTCTCCAGGTGTACCTTCAGTCTCTTTTAATGAAAATTGGATTAGGCGTTGCTGGTTGTAAGTAAAAATATATCAAACGCATGATATGGATATGGATATGGATGTACATAAAAATTAAAATCGACATTTAAACAATTGATCAACTGTGACTGCCCATAAATGCAACGTTTTTGGTCTGTGCTCACAATGAATCGAATCTGGCCTAACCAGATCTCAAGGAGAGGGAGATAAACACAATACGTCGCAGAAGATAAGAAATTGGGTTCATATTTATCTCCATCTCCTAT
>JAYMTO010000736.1:0-10887 GCA_036898065.1 California macrophylla | reverse complement strand
ATTAGGTAAAGATAAATATATGAGAAGTAAAAACATAAATATTTTAATATTTGTTGTATTAATAATATTTTAATACTTGTATGAAATCGGGTCGGTGTTCTAAAAATCCCTGCCTAGGCAGCCGCGTTGACCGACTTTTAGAATATTTATCTGCCTAGTTACTCTACCGACTTAAAACGTCTGACTATATAAAATCGGGTCGATGTTCTAACACCACCGCACCACACCACCCACCCACCCCGCGGCCGATTTTTACAACGCTTCCCTCTCCCTTCCCCCTTGCAGGCATAATGTGTTCTCTCTGATTTTGTTTATTTCTTTGTGGATTGGGGTAGGATCCAAATAGATGGGATACAAATGGATTGTTCATCCACCTACAACATATTAGCTGACACCTGTGTTCTGTAGTTTAATTGATTAAATAATTCCATTTTTGTTTCTCTTGTCTCATATTCTTACTTCTCATGGCCATTTCTCGTTAAGTCCTAGGATATGAATTGTTTTAAATAATATGCCAGCAAATAAACTTCTGCTCTAGATGCTGTTACTATTTTATTGTCTGTATCATGTGGAAAAACCTTTATGAAATGTGATTAGAGAAACATCCAGGTAAAATACTGTTTATTGTGATAAGAATAGCACGGATATATGGTCAAAAGATGAGCCAAGTGTTATCTCGTATAATACAATGGCCGGCTGATTACCTTGGCTAGACTTCGGAGTGGGAAATGTTGATCCTATGATATTTTTCATCGGCAATACCGCTGAACCCATGACTTTCCTCAAGAAAACCGAACATTTAGCCACTTGGTCTATAGACATTGGTTTGATCCTTTGAAGTTGCATATTTTTAATCAAGTACCAATGATTTGGTTTACGTTCTAAGTATTTGTTAAATGATATAATCTATTCTGCCATTAGATCTGCGTTGTGATGATACACTGAGAATTTTGAGTCCAGTCGTCTAATCATGCTTCTTATCATCTTTCTCTGTCAGGTCTCAGAACGTACATTGTTTTTGTGGAACAATGATCACATTAGAAACTTGATCACACAGAACCGTCACATGATATTGCCTTTAATCCTCCCAGCTTTGGAGAAAAACATGAGAGATCACTGGAACCAAGCCGTGCAGAGTCTCACACTGAACGTGAGGAAGATATTTGCAGATGCTGACCAAGAACTCTTTGACGAGTGCTTGTCTAGATTCCAAGAAGATGAAGCCAAGGAGGAGGAGACAAGGGCAAGGCGGGAATCGACATGGAAGCGCTTGGAAGATGTTGCACTCTCCGGGGCAGTCAGCAATGAGGCTGTGCTAGTTTCAAAGTTTGTGTCCTCTCTGGCCATAGCCAATCACACAAATCCAAGGGCTACAGCTAGCAGCTGACAACCGCAATGCACAGAAGTTATAGAACTTCATCGGGTTTGGCTTCACTTCACTTCTCCCGTGTTTCTTGTCACGGCTTTTACCTACGAAGGTGGAGGAATTGTGGATATACAATTTCCTCCTATTTTGGCCCATTGGATAGTTCTTCTTTCCTTTCTCATCAGCCATGGATGAGCAATTATGTGTTGAATCATAAGGTATCTTATAGAAGCAGGGCTCTCCACTTCCTACACCATAGTATTTGTATTAATTTTCTATAACAAGGCCAAGAGATTGATTCATTTTCAATGTTTAGCTTCTTGATTAGGGTTAATTGTAGATAGTTGTTGCATATTATACGTTTTTTGCACGTTGTTATTTCGAACTTCAAAATGTTATTTTGATCTATCTAAACTTTTAAAAAAGTGCATACAGCTCTTTTTTATTCAAAAATGACAAAAATGCCCTCAATTATAATATCAAAAGTATCACTTTCTTTTTTAGTAGTTTTATTTTTTAAAAAGAATTTCTACATTTACTTGACAGCTTTCTATATAAAAAAAGAATTATCTATAATTTTTTGAAAGTTTAGAAATCTCTAAATAACATTTTAAAGTTCAGAATAGCTACGTGCAAAAGATGGATAGTACACAATAATTATATGCAATTAACCCTATCGATTGCTCTCCGTCTGCCTTGTGTATTTGTGGCTTCCCAGAATGTACATTGCAATTTAATACATAAGAACCAATTCTCAAACTCTGATTTTATCATATCACAGAAATAGTTAGAAGTTCCAATTCATTTAATACTCTCAGAAGTATATCTGATGTATAAAAGATACAGAAATGGAAAGGTGAAGGCCTTTCCTTATCGTCGTGTTTAGTTATCATCACCATATGCTCTGAAACTATACCGTTCCTGGTACGGGGCATTGAAGTAGAGGTCAGCCTCGAACCACTTGGGATAACGAACAAGGTCTCCAGCAACGAACTGCATGAAACGTCTGCTCCCTTCAGGCACTACTCTCACCTCGCCTTCCTCCACGTAAACCAACTGATCCGCTTGCCAGTCCCATGGAAGTCGGCACTTGCCAGTTTTCCACACTGACCATCTCGAAACCCCTAGCTCTTCTAGTCTCTTTGGTGAGACTTCATGCTCCACCCTCACGCCATACAGTTCCTCTAGGCTTTTCTCTACTCCAACTGGCCTTATACTGTGACATCGCCTTACAGTATTGTTATGCTGTCTACAACGGATGCTGGTTCTGTTGCCAGAGAATAATATGCTGGAGGCTGGGGCCACAAAGACGTTGGCCATTCTCGACCACTGTTCTTTCTTCTGGTGATTAAATAGCCTGCTGAAAAAAGAAACATCTATATCAACCATGCACATCAAAGGATTAAATGGTGGATCAACACCATGCTATATGTGAAATGCAATTCAGACAAATATGCATTCTTTGCTAGTGATAGGATCATTTTTACATTATCGGCCAAACAAGGGCTGGGTGTAGGTTGATAGTGTAACTAAAATTTACTGGAATTATTCAGACACAAAACATCGCTTAATTAGTTATCACGCATGCACTCAAATTCAGTGCTTCTATTTCTTTCTTTTACCGGTTTCAGAGCTTTGATTTTGAATTTTGCTCTTTGACCTGACAAAAACTTATCATTTCATATCATTGTGGAAAGACTAGATTTCCTCACTGCAAGAATGTTATTACAGTCTCACTGAGCACGGAATCTCATTACTTCATGGACCACGGGAAGTTTAACATACATCAGTACAGTCCTCAGCAATGAACAATTTCGCGTCAATGTAAAGATGAGTTAGTGCTTCTTAAGGCCTAAACCAAGTAAGATAACTACTTTGCACGGGATAGAGAGCCAAACGACATAACATTTAACTGACCTTGGTGGTGGATATGCCTACATGCACAGGAAACTTCCAGCAACAGGAACTAGGAGAAGGGATAGGACATGAACCTTAAGCCCAATCCAACTCAATCTGCTCTCAGTAAAAGCACAAAATTCAGTATTCATTATTCGACTGCTTTTAGAATCTTCAACATCCTCATTTTTCACTAAGTTACTCACTATGTGTCTACATCAGAAGGGCGAAAGATCATCGGGGCTATTCTGTTCATCAGTTCATAGTTTCTGTCAAATGATCACCTACCTAGTTCCTACTCACATCCTCAGAAGTTTTATAGCTCCTTAATGATAAATCGGGTCGAAAGTAATGAGGTTATTCTCAGATACTGTTTCGTAAAATGTCTATGAAAGGGTCACTCATGGTTAAACAACTCTCTATATTCTAAACATCGAGCAGAGAAACCAAAATATTAAACTCAGACTAGAATACAACTCTGTCCCTCAAATTTCAATGACCTTACTTTCTCATTTCCTTATGGAATAGGGAAGGAAGGGTTCTTAGTTACTGCGCAAGCAGAAATCAAGGTTCCATTTTCGTTTCTTTTCTATGATTTTCGCAGCAACCAAACAGACAATCAACGAACCAGATAAAAATCACATTTTTATACAACAAGAAGCAATAATTAGCGAAAAAAAGGTTGTGGGTATCATTACCTGGTGAGTAGAACGTTCGTATCCGAAACAAGAGAGAGAGAATTGGATTGAAAGTGACGAAATCGAAGAGGAAGATGGGACAGTGTAAGTGAGAAGCTCTCTTTAACCCCTCGACTGAGTTGAGGTTTATCCAAATCTTATTGAAGGGCAATAATTATAGTTTATTATATCCAACTTGATATTTTTATTCTATTTAAAATAATAATAAACTCTTTTTATAAAAATATCAACTTTGTTATTGATAGAATGAATAGATCAATCAATTAAATAAACATTTGATGTGTTACTATGATCTTTGTTTTTTCTAATATTATGTAATTCATTGAATAATTCGTGATGTTAAAGGATTTATAATTACATACTAGAATATAACTCGCGTATTGATTAACAACCAAGTCTAGCATATTACTAAAGATACTTCGCAATAAACATTGAGATAATCCAAAACAATATTAAATAATATACAAAAGTACCATCGTTAAGACTTTTACTTGTACTCTTAAAAAATCATAAATAACAAAAGGAATTAGAATTTTCAGTTACGATGAGCAACTAATTAGAGTGTCATTTAAGCTTTAAAAACTAGGATTGATTATATAAATTAAGAGCATACATGCTTTCACCTCAGTACAGATACATCACAATAGTCTCAAACCTGATATTTTATGGATCAAAGTGACAAGAAACTGAGATTTTTTTTACAAACATAATTATACAGAAATATCAATCGATCGATCACATTTGTAATCCACCGGAACCGATCAACTTGGTGAGTCCAAAAGTTATGGCCATGGCCATCCAGCCACCAATCAGCACCGTAGCAGAGGACTTAGCCACCGGGGTCCCTCCCATAACCGCTCCTAACCCTCCGAACCCGGCCAGTGCAAAGCTGGACACAGCAGCAACCACGGCGAGCCTCACCCTATGCTCTTGTATAAATGCAGCCCCAAGAAGTGGAACCACTGCACCTACAGAGAAGGCAAGGGCTGATGCAAAAGCAGCCTGCAGTGGATTCGGGAGCTGCTCCTTTTCTGTCTCGTCTTCGCTGCTTTGGTCTCCGTTTCTCCTTTCTCTCTTCATCTGCGCTACCTCTATGTCCAGCTGGGTGTACACGGAGACAAACTCGCCGATTGCCATGCTGCATGCGCCTGCAATCAGACCCGCAAAACCAGCAAGGAGCATGACTTTGATGTCTTTCTTCACCGCTCCAACGCCCATCATCAGCGATGCCACAGAAACCAGCCCGTCATTGGCTCCCAACACAGCAGCTCGAAGCCACTGTGCCCTCTGGGAGTAGTTGAAGTCGCCATCTGTGGATTCGTGGCATTGGTTCTTTTGAGAATTATTCGGCTGGATGGGATTTTCTACGTCTTTCAGTGACTGTAGGTCTTGAGTCCTGGAAGTAGCCATGGAATGAGAAAGTAAGGCAAAGGAAAAGATTATATTAAAAAAGTAAGGAGAAGATGATTTTGCTTGTGGAGGACACACATCCCATGTAAGGTATTTATAAAGAGAGATTTTCATATGAGTGGGGGTAGTGGAGATAGTGGACACTAAATTAGCAATTGTTCTAACTGTCTCGAGTTTGGGCAAATTGTTCCAATTAAGTCCCTGCAGCAACGGCAAACCTTAATTGGAACAAAAAGAAATCTCCCAAAATTTAAGACTAAATTGGAACAACAGCTGATAAAGCTTTAGGACTTAACTGAAATGAAAACACATATCTTCAGGACTAATTTGGTACACTTGGGACTATTTTGAAACAAAATTTGAACTTAGGACTACATTGGAACAACATGCATAAGCTTAGGACTATTTTTGGAATATTTTCCTAATATAACAATACAGTAGAGATCATACTATGTAATACACCAACATAAAGATTGGATGAATTCAACTACTATAACAGTAGTAGTGATGCTCTAGAATTGTAACTTTGTACTCCACAATCTAGCAAACACTAATATGGCATGAATATTGTTTGTTGAAGAATTAAATACGTACGAGTTCAGATTATCATGTCCAACATCATTTTTGGTAATAACAATGTTCAAGATATTCTAGCCTAAACAGAGTGCCAAGGTGGAAAGTATGTACTAGCTACAGGAAACATCACCACCACCCTTCCTTTGCCACTCAAATTCCCCTTTCCAAAGGGTTTAACTCTTTCACCTCTTCTCACATTAAAGGCCAAGAGGATAAAACTTATGCCACCATAGCAAAACCTGAATCGACTCTATTCTATGAGTCCAATAATGCAATGAAACAGTCAATAACTTTGAAAGACTTTTGCAATATGGATTGCTGAATAAGGGAGCACTTAAAAAGACGGTTATTGGAAAGTAAGCTCCCCATTATACATTACCCACAATTTAGTTAACATAGCAGTGTGCCATCAAAATCCAAATTAAAGCAACCAGCAAGTATCAGACCATCACCTTTCAAGATATATTTTTTTATCTTATTAGAAGAAAATTATATTGCGATTTGTACCTAGTTGAAAGGGAGTTTGAACAGGGGAGTACATGCCAAACCCTACTTCACCAAGTCAATAAATAAAATTTATACTTCCTTCTTCATTTTTAAACCCTCTTCTATCCCTTTAAAGTTATCAAATTACAACACATGTATCATTTGTAATCCTGAAGTGTCTATTCCTTTTAGTTTGGTGGAGGGGAAGGAAATGTTGTCTTTTGAAACCACTATGGTATTTATATAAATTTCTTCCTTTAGTGGTTTGACATTTTTCTTGAGTTAGGCGGCCTTACTAGTCTAGTTGATTGCATTTGTTGTGACAAAATCTAGTGTAAGACCTATTACTTGGACAGATCTTCTCTGCGGTATTTTCTTGTCTTCCTTTTTCCTTTGAAGGGTGCAATGATTTATTATTTGGTCCATTGGATGGCTACAGACAACAAGTCCAACTTCTTCTGTATGTCCAGAAGTTGCAATCTAATCAACACCAAAGAGAGAAACACTTTTATCCCCAGCATATGGCTATCCAACAGGGTATATACCATGAATTGTACCAAAGTTCATTCATGATTAAGTTTTTAGGTTTTGACAGACAACTCATATGCATATTTCTAAAGCCATGAAATTTTATAGTAAGATATAAGATTCAGGTTTTGTTGAAACTGACAAGATATTAATTCTTCAAATAAAAGGGACGAGATATTAAATTTCACAATAGTCAATCTTATCCATACACTGTAAGCAGGTTCCAGCTTCTATCAAAATATCATACAGCAGCAAGGAAAAACTAGGCAGGAAAAAAGACAGGAAAATTCTCCTGACCTAGATAAGCAAGTATTTAGTTGCTTCAGCTCCATCCACAGGCACATCTAATTTATGTGGTGCAAATTCTCCGCGTGAAACTTTCACGCATCTAACAATGATTGCCTCATCCTTCCTCAGTAGCCTAGCAAAACCAGAGAAAGCTATGATTTTTCTCGCGTAAATCCATGGAAACAATCATACATTGAAAATGAAGAGAAACCCATGCTTTAAATAAGAACTAAAATACTAAGATGAAAAGAGAAATACATATACGTGCAGTGTGCATATATTCACACGACTTTTCTACTGTTAAGAAACCTAGCAAAAATCCTTGCATCAGAAAACCCTCCAAAACTGAAGATAGTTACTGAACATGTACAAAGCATGCATCTTATCCTACTGTATGCATATGCAGTATGCTAAACTGATTTCCTACTTACATTACTTAAAAGTTCATCAAAGGTAAAATGTCACAGAACAAGAAAGCATTTTGTCTATTCCAACCAAGTCATTAGAACTTGCTTCATATTAAACCCGTTTAAGATCACATGACAATCCAAGTATAGACCAGACCATAATGATCTTCCTGATTCTAGCCAAGGCCAAGTAAAGCTAGGAGGTATGATCTTAAAATATTTTATTAGAAGCACATGAGCAAGAGGAATACAAGGTTGGGAAGGAACAACTTCCACAGACAAACAAAGATAATATCTATAAGGGACTCTGGCAGGGATTAGAGAGGAACACCCTAGAACCAAAGCCTAGACTTTCTCCACAGTTTCAATTGCCTGCAAAAGGTTCTGGAAAGGTTTCATTGCTCCATTTTCAGTTTATCCATGTACTTTTCTCCCTGATGATGACTCCAAAAATATAAAAAGTTGAACATCTTTGCCCTTAGCCAAAATTTCAAAATATAACTACAGAGAACAACAGATCATGTGGAGAAAAGACCCTCATTTCCTCAGCCCTTGCAGTGTACTTTATCATTTCATTTTCACACGAAAGAATCACCGCATCTCTCTAAGTATAGAATTACAATAAAATGTTTGAGGACAATATATTGATTACTGATTCCTTACATTTTTCTTCTCGAAGTGTCCTCTTTAATGAAGCCCGAGAAGCATGCTGCGCATCGACCCAAGCCCCGTGAAGTTTTGCGACTCATGTGTGCTTTGAGCTTTTTAGTACACTGCTAAAAAGAACATGGAATTGTTCTAGATTCCTTTGAAGAATTGAAAAGTAGTCCAGCAGAAGATACCTGACTTTCTAGGAGAAATCCCTTGTGAACGAACTTAGTTTTAGAACATGGCCGGGTTATTTTCAAGGTTGTTCTCCTCTTCTGATACTTAATCAAGTAGCGATCAGGTTTAAAATAGCAATTTCCAGCATTTACTCCAGTAGACTTTTCGTGTTCTGGGTTAGGTGGGGATTCAGAGCCCATATAATTGCCATCTCCAGACGAATTCATAAACTTATTTCTGTTGCTATACTTAATCAAGAAGCGGTCATGTTCAAAAATGTGATTTCCAGCATTTGCTTCAGTAGACTTGTCTTGTTCTCGATCCATGCTATTGTCACCTTCAGATGAATTCATGAACTTATTCCTCTTTCTATACTTAATCAAGAAGCAATCAGGTCTAAAATTGTAGTCTCCGGCATTTGTTTCAGCAGACTTGTCTTGTTCTCGATCCATACTATTTTCATCTCCGGGTGAACTTGTGAGCTTAGTCCTATTGCTATACTTAATCAGGAAGCGATCAGGTCTAAAATTGCAATCTCCAGCATTTGCTTCAGCAGACTTGTCTTGTTCTCGATCAATATTATTGTCACCTCCAACCGAACTAGTGAACACACTCCTCTTCCTATACTTAATCAAGAAGTGGTCAGATTTAAATTTACAATTTCCAGCGCTTGCTTCAACAATTTCCATACTATCGTCATTTACAGACAAATTCACGAACTTACTCCTCTTGCTATACTTATTCAAGTAGCGATTGCATTTATAATTGTAATTTACAGCATTTACTTCAGTAGACTTGTCTTGTTCTTGACTAGGCACAGATTTAGAGTCCATACAATTGTCATCTCCCAACAAATTCATGAACTTATTCAAACAGCTACTTTCTCCCTCCTTCAATGGCACATCAACACAGGCATTCCCATCTTCAGCATCACACTGTTTTTGGCAAGCACCATCAGCCTCTGGACAAGTTATCATGTCAACAGTACCATCTGTTTTCAAGCAGTTCATATTCATCAAAAAATTAGGACTAAAAGCCCGAATGCATATAGAAGGTTCAGAAACACTTTTATCACGGTTCTCGTGCAACTTGTTGTTGGTACATGCTTCAAGCTCTCCACTAAGACTGGGACTCCCTGAGTCTGAAACTCTAGCGGACAAATCCACATCACATTCTGACATCCTCGGGACAGTCAAACAGTTCAAACTAACTGAGCACAAGTTCTCGGCAATCCTTGGCAAGCTACTCACTTCCCTGCACATCTGAACTTTTGAAAGCTCGTGATCAACAACCTTAGCACCATCTCCGCCCATTTTAGGAACCAAATCCAATACATTACTGGCTTTCTCCTTCACCATTATTCCCACCAATGCCTTTTCCACAGATTTATCCCTAGACCTCTTTGCAACCTCAAGTTTCCTCTCCAACTTGCACATTGCATCCTTCACCACATCATCCAACTTGTTTACCTCATCCTCTTGATCAAAAACCCTAGAATTGTCAGATTTCTCACCAATTCTCCTACTTTTAGAAACCCTAGTTGAACTAGTCATAGATTTTGGCATCCAACAATCGACACAGAGAGAAAATTCTGATCCTGAGCAAGAATAAGACCACGGGGCAATACTCCTATACTCATTGAAACAACTCCTGTGAACACTTCGGTTACATCCACGGCAACAGAAGCAGTCCCTGGACGCTCCGGCGAAGCAATAGGAGCAAATTCGAGAGGATTCAACGAGCAAAAGGCAATTCTTACAGAGAAGAACGATGCGCCATTCACTGTAAAGGGCTTGGAGATGGTGCTTACCATTTCGGCCGCAAGCGTGACATTCTGACAAATTGGGCAGATCAGGGTCCATCTGAGCCGGAGATGAGGTTGAGGAAGATGGCCTGGTGGCGGAGTGATGGTGAGGTGGTGGATTTGGGGTCATTTCAGATATCAATTTCGGAGAATTCTCGAGAGGAGTTCCGATTTCGGAGGGCTTTGCCCGATTTTAGGGTATGATTTCTGCAAATCAGGGCTTTTCATTCTGGGCTGTGAGATGGAGGAGGAAATTGGGGTAAATCGCTGATCATCAATTGGACCAATTTTGACAAAATTGGGATACACCTCGTTAACTATACATTACATACTTACTTTCAAAATACAAACCATTTATAGATTAAATACGAATACGTACACAAAATTTTATCGGATTTTACTAGATACACAAATTATTGATTTTATTTTTTGCACACACAAAAATTTTAAAAATTTACACCAAAGCCAACAAAATAAAACAATATTTATTTTTGCACTACAAACTACTTAAATGAGTGTTACAAAATTTTCACGTAAAGTTTTCGTTAAAATTTTTTAGAGAAATTTTATCATATATTTTCTGAGTCTAGCAACATTATGAAC
>JAYMTO010000735.1:0-10892 GCA_036898065.1 California macrophylla | reverse complement strand
TTCGCGGAAAGAGGAAAACTAATTATTTCTGATCACACCTTCACAGAAATATCTTTTATTGCAAAAAGAGGAAAACTAATTATTTCATTTCGCGGTTAAAAAGATTTCTCCAGGGTAATTCTTCTAACTTGTTTCTAAGATAATAATTTCACACAAAATAGAATCACGTTTGTTTTTATCTGAATGGTCGATTCACAAACCAATAGTTAATTTGAAAGAAGTTTTTATAGACACAAATAAAAGTGAACGGTCCATTAACTGACCGCAAAAGAAGGGAAGTGGCAATAATATTAATAGGTAAAATGAAAGAAACAACCGACAGAGAAACTTGGAGGAATCGAAAGCCACGACGTCGACAAGTATTTAAAATATTATTTTATGGAGTGGAGGCGTTTGAAAGACGTTGTCAACTCTCGCATCTCATGTTGTGTTGTGTTGTGTTGTGTTATGTCCTTGAAAATAAATGGTACAATCCCCACTTCGATGGGCCCATCTACACTACACCTACAGTGAAGTGGACTCCATTCAACTCATCCTTTTTTTTTTCTATATTCAAATTCCAACTTATATTTCTCTAAACAAATATCAGAACAATCCTCGTATTTGCTTGCTACAGTATTAGAGGATTAATCCGACGATAGTTCACAAAATAAATATAGTTTTCTACACTAATACAAATACTCACACTCACAAACTCGTTTATGAGAAAAAGTTTGAGATTTTTAGACCCAGAAAAAATGGTTAGGGCTTGATAATGATATATATAAGAGAGAATTGATTTATGAAGACCTTGAAATCTTGACTCTTAGTTTGATTAAACTAAAACGAAGTATAATTTATTGTAACCGAACGTAATTGATCATAACAAGAGATCATGATTATTCCAAAAGCTAAAGATCATTATTAATGAATACAAATCAATGTACATTGTTTATGGTTTCTCAAACATTTAATTATACTGCCACTGCAAAATATGAATTCCAGAAAGAACAATAATCATAATGGTATATATGAAATAAATACAGTTTCTTACAATGATATGTACATTGAATCATAATCAAATGGCATAAACAAGAAAAACATACTACAAAATAAGATTTAATCAACATCTGTATCCGATCTTTCAAGCCGGGTTCAGATCTCGTGAAGCTTGTCCTTGCCATCTGCATAAATTGTCATCTCAGTGAATGTTTTGAGTCTGATCTCTATTGTTTTCAAGACCATCGTGAACTTGGAACAAAATATTATGCAATCATTTGACGTAGTACTAACCTTGAGAGCAAGAACCTTGCAAGTGGACTTAAATTGGCATTCGAGTGAAGCTCCTTGTTTTGCTGCTTTTTCTTGCTTTCCGCTTCTGCATTTGCATTTCCCGTCACTTCAGGAGCCTTGGACTTGGCGAAAATGCGACCCGCCAGCTCCTGCTGCTCGTGCAATGAAGCTTCCTTTGAACTGCAAAGTTACAATGATACGATTATTACCAATTTTAATGAACAAAGCAGCTTTGGCAAATAGAAAGACTTTCTAACCTTCCCAAATGCTCGAGTATCTTGCTAATAAGAGCTTCACAAGATCCAGGCTTCGCCCGCTCCATGTTAATAAGTGAACTCACAACTGTCCGCATGACTGGTCCTTCAGTATCATCAGCAATGACCTACATTATGCACGCAACCAAAGGAGACACGTCAAGCATAGTACATTATAACAAAGTCCCGAAGTTTTTGAGATTTCAAATATGTTTCTTTTTTTCCTGATGGGAAGCTGTGTGGAGAAGAATTTCCATCAGTAATATTGGTTTTCACACAGGTATTTATGATTCACGATCGAAAACTCAACACTATCAATCTGAGCAGTGTAATAGCTAAAAAGAACAGTATCACACATGCATGGGGAGCACGTTTACAAAAATGACTGATGGTTTTTAAATTCTATATGTATCTTAAGAAACGGCTGGCCTTTTGTTGTCAAGGACTCAAAAGTCTGGCTGTCCGTTAACTTTTCTAGAGTGTGTAGAAAGAAGAGAACATTTTGAAGCAAAGTTCTATAAAAGGGTTTTTAGATATGTAAGGTAATGTTGATGGTATTTTTCCATCCTAAGAGCAAATGCACCAATTACGTATAATCTTGTAGAATGGACAGTTCAGGATTAGGCCCGGAGATTCAAACTCTCACAGGTCAAGATGGAACCAAGAGGTTGTCACTACCACATCAGCTTCTTTAACTAAAACACACTATGAGTGCACTCACCTCTTTTAAGGAAGGAATTAGCAAAAGTGATAAGGATGCAGATGATGACGCTATGTTTGCACTTTCATCTTCATCAGCGCTTTGGTTTGATCTTGACGAGATTCTGTCGCAGAAGTATTGTCCCTTAAAATCATATTTAACCAAACCAAGCATAACTCAAAAACTAGAAAAGCTAGCGCCATGTTGACCAATTTATGTACCTGGCAGAATCAGAGCTATTTGATGTAGTCTCTCGTCTTCTGTTATTCTGATCATTGAGTGCCTTGCTAAATGCAGATCTTTCTCTGCTGTTTCCTTTCCTCATTCCTCCTTGAATTGCTGCCTTTGCCTAAGCAAACAAACCAACCGAATAGTTTTAAGGGAAAAAGCTAAAAAAAGTTAAAAACCATCAATGGCAATAATAAACTTCAGTATTTAATAAAATCCAGGAGTAACTTCAGTAAAAAACGATGAAATTCTAAGCGAATTATTATTCTGAGTCTGATAGAGGTAAAGACCATGAACATCAAATACAGGCAATCAAAGTTGATCAATCATTAGAAAAAAGATGACTTATGAAATCAGAGTTTAAGCTGAAAAAACTGAGAGAAAATACAGAAATAAGAACCTCTGCGAGGTTTGCCGCACTGTCTTCGAGTGAGGCACTTGAACTTCTCTCTTGAATTCCAAGTCTGGACTTTGGAGTTCGAGGAGAATCGGGATCATCCTGCTGGCCACGAATGACAACAGTGCCACTCGTAGAAGCATCTTCTAATGAAGAAAACACACTGCTGGACTGTACAACATGATCAAATCTTATCAAAAGAATATATCGCAACACAAGAATATAACAACCTCATACCAAGTACTCTTCACAAACATACCATAGTGCTTTGATCACGTGTAGATGGACTAGATCCTCTTGGAGAACGCATAACAACAGTTCCAGATCCACTCCAAGACAAATCCTCCTGAAAATTGATGGCTTGCATTTTTTTAGCAAGGTGAGCAAATAATTCCATCATAGGCATCTCAAAGGATAGCCATTGGATCTTAGCTAAGTCAACATAATCATGGTCTGCTCAAGATATAAAGGTACAGTAGTATGTCCTAAGCTTTTGCCTACTTTGACCACAAAATCAGATCATCTAACCATAAAATATTTCAATTGATATGAGTCATCCATGTCAGACCAATATTTAAAATATCTATCCATATGATAAATTCAAATTAGGATTAGATAACTAATTAGCTACCATCAAGTAAGATTGGGAATATATTTTGATCTTCAACAGCATTTATCATTTATCCATTTCAATGCTATTTGTCCCAAGATTTTTTTTAAAACCTCTTCCACAAAATGAGGCCCAGGTATAGATGGCATCCACTCATGAAAATTCAAATTCTACCAAATATTTAATTTTTGATTAGATATAACTAATATTTGAATTTTAATCTTTGAGAATCAAATCTAACTATCTTTTTTTATTAGTTTCCATTATCACATTCTCTTCTATTCAAAAATCAGATTGAAGTTGTACTAAAAAAATCAGATTGAAAGAAAGCAGTTTGGCGGGATGAGGATAGTATTCATATAGTATATTGGACTATGGAGCAACATTGAGGTAAACAGTAATGGATATTATTGAAGGTATTTTCAATGAATATTGAACTGGATGCTTTTAGAATTGTTCAATGATCTAATGTATAGCAGAATGTGAGAATGAAGAAAAAGTAAGAAGATAGTTAAAATTAATTCTTAATGAGAAATAGTTCTTAAAAATTAAAATCCAATCACTAAGGTCATAATGCGATTAAACAACAAACAAGCCATTTTCCCAAACAATGTTAGAGTGGCTACTGAAGTTAGCATCTAAAGTTATCTCCTCCACCCCATTATATCTAATGTCATCACCTCCATTATCAAAAAAGAGTTCATTAAAAATTAGGTGGGATTCAACTTTTAATGAGATGGCTGCCACCTAGACTGCCACCTCATTTTGCACCAGAGTTTATAAACTCTTGGGACAAATAGCACTTCTCTAATAGATAATAAGAGAGAGTAATAATCTTACATCATCCTGAGAATTGTCTTGATGTCCATCGCGAGAAGAATCTTTAAGTTCTGGTGATCCACGAAATGAGTGTTGAGGTACTAGCAACCGTTGGGTGCCACTCTCCGGATTTCTTCTTGTGTTAGCTTGAACGTCTGGTTTCTTTTCTCTTGCTGGCGGTGGTCTTACAGAACTCTTTACAGTTCCTGTACTCTGTGATCCACCAATACTGAAGTCCCAACCAGCACTTTTTAAGGTCTTTCCCTGACTACTGCAGATGAGTACACGTCAGGATTTCAAAATGATTAATGAACAAAGAACTAGATACTAGACACTTAGAATCTACCTGGCTCGCACGGTATCTTCAACTTTTGTTTCTCTCCGCACCATTACGGTACCAGATCCTTCACCTGTTGCCTTAGTACCATATCTAGGGCTTTCTGAACCTTCCTTTAGTTGAAACTTCGGGCGCTCTCTGTAAAAATATCAGCATATCCAACTATCATGATAGTATGATGTAAGAATCCTAGCGAAAGAGGATGGACAATAATTTAGATCAACTGGCATGTCATCAGATAATATTGGTAAGAAAACACACCTTATCCTGTCCAGTAGTCTAGCACTCTTCCTAGCATTTCTTATGAAACGGTGCTTGAGAAGCTCCTTTGCACTTGGCCTCTGTAACCAAAGTGGTTAAATACAAGTGCAATTATTAAATTCATCAATATATGACCAGTGTGTTAAATAAACATGACAGCGAAAAGGCTTATTATGCTTAGTTATTCTTATTAAATTTGAGCATGGACCGTATTAGTCTTTCCTATTAACTTGAACTTTAAACGCACACACAAATGTTATTAAAACATAACTTGTAGAAATAGACATTATTCTCTATAATATGTATTTTCATCTAAAATTAATCACATCTAAACAGAGGGTCAGCAGGATGACCCCATGCACGAGGCTCCTAGATTGTGGGTATGTGAACATTTATGCACATAGTATTCCCTTTTCTCTTGCAGAGAAGTTGTTTCCTTTACTTGGAACCCACCCATGACGTCTAAAGTTAATCACACCTCTATTATGAGACCATCACACACACAAGATTACTAAAGCATCTACACTTGGATGGTTGAAGTACTAACCTCAGGAGATGCTTTCTTTAGACACAATGCAACAAATTCTTTCATAGGACGAGAAAAATGCTCATCAAGCTGCACAACAAATACATGTGAGTTCGTTTGAAATATGCAAATCAATGTGTTCATTGAGCAACAAAATGGCATTCTTTTCTGTATTAGTAGACAAGAGCAGGAGGTAAAAGTCTAAGTGCAATGAAATCGGAAACCTGTGGCGGACTTTCTCGAGGTATGATGAAAAGAACTCTCATTGGGTGGAGGTCCGCCAGTGGAGGTTCCCCTTTAGCCATCTCAATTGCAGTTATCCCCAGAGACCAAATATCTGCCTGAATGAAGCAAAAGTTACTAATAAGCACCAAACAATTGAACAGAACTGCAAGAAATAATAGCGCCGAATAGATGGAAATATACGGAGACTTCTCTTTAAGGTACCTTCTCATTGTATCCTTCTGAGTTTTGAATTACTTCTGGTGCCATCCAGAATGGTGTTCCTACAAATGTCTGTCATTGTAAACATATTAGCGTCAATCGAGTTAACTAATTTAGCCTAATGGGCTTTAGGGTTTAGGTCCGGTTCATGTTGTAACCCTAGTGTCCTGAGTTTCCTATTTCTGGACATCCTAAGTAGTATATATATGTGGGCATGTACATTGATTTTATTCATTCAATACAAAGTATAATTCCAAGAATGGCACTAATTTGTTGGTGTCATCACAAAGAAAAGTGAAGCTATATGCTAGTCAAAAGAAAATAGACACACGTTTTGAGAATCATTTCACATACATTAAATAAGCTATGCACAGCTTTTGCAATGACTTAATTTGTATGCATGTGTCTTTGCATATTGAGAGAGGTATAGCAAGAGAAGAAAACAAGATGAAGGCACTTGAACCATAGTCTAATCCAAAACTTAGGAAAACAAATAGAAAAGCTTCAAGCAAGATAGGTTACCTTTCTCCTTGATATTGTTCGCGTCAACTGTGCAGAAACACCAAAATCTGCAACCTGTTACGAGGTCACAGACATAGCTTGTAACCAGAACTCATTGTAACATAGTCGTATAGTGAAAACATCTATGACCAATTTAAATAC
The DNA here is from genome assembly GCA_036898065.1 of California macrophylla. Lineage (NCBI taxonomy): Eukaryota > Viridiplantae > Streptophyta > Magnoliopsida > Geraniales > Geraniaceae > California > California macrophylla. The sequence goes on along the minus strand of JAYMTO010000735.1, from coordinate 4,381 downwards.
CTTAACATCACCATTCTCAGTCAACAAAATGTTTGCCGCTGCCAAAATAATAGAGTGAAGCATGTTAATACACAAAAATGGTATACAGCGACAACCAAATTTCACCAACAAATCATACCATCAAACAACATAAATGCTTATAGATGAGAAATGATCACAGTATATCAAACACAGTTTCGATGAAGAAACTGTGCATTATGTCTTTGATAGTGATATTCAATTAATCTGGGAAGAAGAAAACCTTTAATATCTCTGTGAATTTTCCCTTCTGCGTGTAAATATTCAATTGCATGGAGCAAATCACGTAAAATGCAGGCAATTGACATTTCATCCAATGGTGGACCTGACTGTATCTACAGAGCCAAAACATATGTTAGCTTCCCTAAAGAACGCTTCCTTTGTATTGCAAACATTATTAATTAAAAAATGTACCCCCATACGATGAATTACTAAAAAGAATACAGAAAGTAAAATGACACCCTGTAACTTGTTCCTCCACTTATTTAATTATGTGCTTAAGAATTTATTTCTTTTGTTATAGGAAATAATATTTATCTGAAAGAAAGGAAAACCAAATATAAGGGGAATCAAAACTCTTCAATAAAGAAAGACACAAGAAGACCAAATGGCCAAAGAATACTAAAACGAAAGTAATTGGTAGGTCTGCAATACATACACCCTTAATTGTCTTAGAATACGTAATTTTGGTCCTGTTTTAGGGGAGCACCGGCGAACCCAAGAAACAGTATACCACTAATATAATGTAAAAGTAAACGCTAATTAACATTAGATGAAATATCAGGCCTTATATTTCTGAAAGATGTCAACTTAAGACTACCACAACAAACAGGAAGAACCAAGTCAATATATGTAACATACTAGATCGGCAACAGAGCCACCAGCCATGTATTCCATTATTATCCACAGTTTGGTTTCGTGCAGATATGAGCCATAGTACTCGGTAATATACGGTGATCGACATTGTGACAAGACAGCTATTTCCTGGAGGAGAAATGAAATTAGATTAGCAACCTAGTAATTAACTTATAACAAATTAGAAATATTAGCTGACAAGGTATGCACCTTTTGAATATCATCAATTTCATCTTCTCTGCAAAAGACAGTATTAAAAGAGAGCTTCAGGATTAGCACATATGAAACGTATCAAACCAATCAGCAGATGAGAGAGATCCTCATCAATATGCACTAAATACAAAATTTCTGATCAAATAGCATAAAAAGAGGGAGGAGAGGCGGCAACAACAGCAGAGAAAAGAGTAAGCCATGCCACTATATATGCCCCTAGAATGAATAGTAAGAGCAACAATGCATAACAAATATTACAAAGTAAAAAAATGCATAAAAATTGAATTGCTTCAGATGCTTATTCACACATGTGATCACTGGTGTGCATGGCCAATCACTTAGCTTTGTTCACAAATTGCAATAGTCAAATGACATAGGAGAACAATGACATATGTTTATGATCATGAAACCATTGGCCCGAATTATTGCACGGACAGCATACTAATAAGGAGAAAACAGGCATTGTCTGTCCAGTGTTGCATAAGAGTGGCAAGTGGTGTTAATACAATTTAAGAGCATAAATTGTCGGACGCTAATATCCAACACCAAAGGTTGATTCTATTCTCTCACCATCCCCATCCTGGAGGCCTAATTTTGTCAATTAAGTTAGGAGACGGACTTCCTTCTATTTTCCATGGATTTTCTTTCCTCAATCACTCTTCTCTCTAAACCCCAACCTTATCTTCCTCACCATAAACTGGAACCCTTCAACCAGTGCTCTCTGGATACACATTTAATCCTGTGGTCAATGACCTTTCATCAATAGCACCTTCACTTTGATCACCGTATCTCTAATTTGTTGTAACTAGTAAGTGCTAGACATCAAAGATGACGAATATAATAAGAAACACCCTGTATGTTTGGTGAACATAGTAGTAGAGATTTTGGATAAGAGCAATCACAGGTGAGTAGTCTTGGTATGGAGAAGGTGGGTTCTACTGTTTTTCAAATGTACAGCTTCCGCTCAATACTGTAGAACAAATTATCTAACACATCTTCTAGCATAGGCATGTAAATAACAATACTTTTAGTAATCAGATAAGTTTCCAGATAACAGCAAAGCAACCCATTTAGGTTGTATATTATAAATCTCAAACTTTCTACAAGTTACCATCCTAAGTGGAATGAAGTTAGATCCATGTAAACAGGAAATCTCAGTACCTTACTAAATAACTGGTCTTTCTTAGAGAAAACATCTGGCATTAAATTGTACAGAAAGCTAAATTAAAATTCTATAGGGCTAAGTACTCACGATTCCTCCAAATCAATGACTTTAATAGCAACTTCTTTGTTAAGCTCCTTGTCAAACCTGCAAACCAAGAAGTTACATCAAGAACTATACGAGATGCTTATTTGACTCCCCACTTATATAGCTCAGAGTGCAAACAATCACCTTTTTTCATTTGAAAACAATCTAGAATTCAAAAACATTAAGAGACTAATTATGATACAAACCACTATAAATTAACCAATAGCTGTGCATGTATGTTGGCAATGAAATGCAGTTTAGTGTACAGAAAGCAGCAAGGATACCAAGTTAACTCAGCAATTAAACAGCATGCAGATTGTTCCGGGATTCAAGGAGTTTGCAACTACTTCAAGTCGTAAGGTGTGACTAACTGAAGCACCATTACTGAATGGGTTAAAAAAGTCAAACATCCAATCCTTTAATATTATGCCATAACTAAGATTGAGCAAACCAGTGATAATAGCATTTAGAAAGGCATATCGTATTTATGATGATACAATTTATGAAGCATAAACCTAACCTGATACCATTTAGAGCCCAAGAGAAACAAGGTCATGATTTCATAACATCTAGAGCAAAATATGGTTTCAACTGAACAAAGCAATACAGTCTGTTAACTTTTAGGGCAACAATAACCTATTCGACATGCATGAGCAAACAAGACAACTAGTCAGCCATGTTTTACAAACAAGTGAAAGGCAAGCTATGGAAACAATATGTACTCAGTTACAAGCACATTACTATGAGATGTAATGCAATCAAAGGGGTAAAAATGAAATCAACCAAACGAAAGACCCTCACCCTTTATACACGTCGCCAAAGGATCCTCTCCCAATGAGTTCCAACGAACTAAATCTACCATTAGATGCCTCAGCTATGGCAGCAGCATCTGCCATTATCAAATGCAAACTCCCCTTCCCTCACTTGGTACACAAAGTAACTGGCGAACTATTTCCACATCTCACACCTTCTCCGAAAAACTTAGGATTCACCTAACAAAAACAGGGCCTAAATTATACGATTCAACAAATCTGAAACACAATAAACAAACACTACATTAATACACAAACTTGGCACACAATACACTACAAAAACAATGAAAGTCCAAAATTTCAAGCAATCTGAAAACCAAATATAAGATTCAAAACACAATGCAAAGAGTTGATTAAACTTAAAAGCAAACCAAAATAGGTCTGCCCATAAATCCGCAGGATTTGTTAGGTGAAGTGGAATATGCTGCTAAAGTGACAACGACCCAGCAGCAGAAATCCATCTAGGACGCCACAAATCAGCAATGGGTGACGAAGAAACGAAAGCGAAACGACAACCCACGTGTGTATTCGAACTGGGTTCTCCGAATTGCGCCCAATTCTGTGATCTTTTCGACAAAATTTGAGATTTTTAAAACGTACAGATTGAGATTTCGAGGAACACTTACCGGCGAATGTGATTGGTGAGGACTCAGACCGCGGATCTCTATCTGGGTCTCTCTCTGAACTTTCTCTCTCTACGATATTATCTCTCTCTGATGCAGAGAGAGACAGAGGGCTTTGAAGGTGCTTCGATGGATCGAGAGTGTCTGTATAATTTTGTGTATTTGTTTTTCTCTTCTATGTCTCTTTGGGTTAAAGGAGTTTTTCGATTTTATTTAATTTTCCTCACTCCTCCATTTATTTATTTTCGCAAATTAATTTTTGGACATAATAATTCTAGATTTAACTTCTTATGAAATTCAAATTTATAATATCAAAAAATAAAAGGCCTTTGTTAAACGTAGATATGATACTATGGGGAACGATTATCGCAAATGTAGGTTAAGAATGAAGATGGAAGACTTTGTTACGAGTGAGTAATAAGTTCAACATCAAACGACCAAAAGTTTTCTTAAAAAAAAATATATAATATGAGTAGATATAACTTAAATTGCAAATGATAAATTAAATTTTTTATCTTGAGGCAATTGAGTTGGTCCCGAATAATAAAGACAGAAACCACACGACTTTAATTTTATTGACGTAAGAATAGAGATGGATTCTAGGGTTGAGC
>JAYMTO010000734.1:0-10899 GCA_036898065.1 California macrophylla | reverse complement strand
AAAAATAATAGAAAGAGGTCGTAGAAAAAACGTATGGAGCTCCCTACATGTGAGGAGAGATAAAATAAAAAATAATGTATGAAGTCAATGTAAAGAGTCTATTGAAGATGCTATAAAATCTTTTGTTACTTCTTCGATAAGGTAAAATGAGATATGGTGTTCTTACATTTTGAGCAAGAAGAATCACAAATTAAGTGAGTAACATCTAACAAGTATATAAATGTTAAATAAGTAAATAGATATAATGTAGCCATATTGTGGTGAATGGTAATGACATATACCAACTTAAATGGAAAGTGATGCCTATTTTGCTTCACAATATTATTTGCCTTAAATCACAAGGACAGTGTAGTAATTTCAAGCAAAATATTGTTGCTCTCCTTAACTCAGGGTGGTTAAATTCTGACTAGAGTTACCGAATCGGTACGCATCACTCGTGAGCTCCTTCAAATCGAGAATCCGTGACTCCACCGCGCAGAGAGAGAGAGAGCTCTGACGTTTTTGTGGGTTGCTATTTATATAGATGGCAGCCATGGGAGCGTAAACCCAATTGCGTCTCTCCGAAGACACACAGAGCCTAAAAATATACATTTTTGGAGAGAGAAACAGAGGACCCAGAGAGATATAAGAAGAGGGAAATGGCGGATTCAAGCGATTCGGTGTCTGTTGATATGGAGGCGCACTTATTTGGTGGAAAGGTACCTGCATTCCATGTTTACGTTTCTGAGCCCGATTTCGGATGGTTTTGTTTGGTTTCCGAGAAAATGAGGTAGAAAAAGGAAGAAAAGAAATGTTTTTTTTTCTTCCAATGTAATTTGCCATTGTGGTGGAATTCTATTTGGCTGAGTTGAAGTGGGTGTGTGCAGTTTTTTTTATACATTTTTGTGTATTTTCCTTCTGTTTTTCTCAGGAACCAAACAGCTTATTACTCTATTTGGATGAATTATTGTAACTTTGGTACCTATGCTGGTCCAAGTTTCATGCTTGCATTATCTCCTATTCAAAGATGGAGCTAGAGTTGCATCTTGTTGTTGGCTGTGCTACTTTTTTTAATGGTCCATTTCAATAATTCAAACAGAAAACTTTTTTTGTTGCTTCAGATTGTGAGTTTGATAAATTCGATTCTTTAAGTGCCTTGGTTTAAGGCATTGACTTGTTTATTGTATGATGTGATTTTGCAACGGTTTTCATGGTTGTTTTGGGTCAAGTGAATTGGATTTTTCAAACTTATTAGTTCTGTTTCCTTTTATTTGAGTCTTTAAGATACCACTGAAACAAATCTTGGCAAATAACTTCGCATCTCGTTTACATGACAAGAAGCGCTAACTAGTAATTGAAGAAACTAACTATATGAGCAAAATAGTTAGTTTCCTTATAAAGGTATCATGTTTCTGTAAACTAGCTCTTATTGGTTAGCAGTTAATAATATATCTTTTTGTGTATTGCTTTCTGTTTAAAGAAGAATGAATTGTTCTGATGCACATGATTGCCTTCAGGAGCACTTCATTGAAACAAGTTTTGGTACCATAGCTGTTTCGGTGTATGGAGATGAGGACAAGCCAGCTCTTATTACATACCCTGATTTAGCTGTAAATTGTAAGTAGAATAAGATTTAATAATTATAATGTTTCTCCTTTTCTTTCACCTTAAAATTCAGGTAATTTGTCATAGTTTTGATATTGAAAGACTTTTTCATCAAGATTACATTCTATTCTAGCTGCTATTATAGTCATTTAAGTTTTAACTGTGATAGGATGTAAGATTTTTTCTGGGTTCTACAAGGAAAACAGACAAAACTCTTAAAACATTTAGGATAAAGATGTATAACCAAAAAGGTCTTCACATTACTGCCACATAAATATTTGTCGGCTAAAACATGTTGTGTTCTTATGATTTTTGCACTTTGAATGAAAACTCGCTAACATCATTACATTTGGAGGATCATTGCTTTAGTTTTGATTCATGGCATTACAGAACACCTTATTACGCATATATTTAAAGTTTCTAGCTGTCATATTTGCTCTAGTTTTTTTTGTCCATTTTTAACTGTTGTCTCCTGCATGTAATCAATCAGATATGTCATGTTTTCAAGGATTATTCTTCTGTCCAGAAGCTTGTTCCTTGCTGCTCCACAACTTCTGCATATACCATATTAGTCCTCCCGGGCATGAGGTCTGTAACTTGGTAACTTTTGCTGCATCTAGGCGATGCTCATGTTTGTTCGTTGAGATCTATAATTCACACAATTTCTTATCTGGTGTTTCCTTCAAGAACTATTGCAGTTGGGAGCCGTTGCGGTTAGCCCTAATAAACCCATGCTTTCAGTTGATGACTTAGCAGACCAGATAGTGGAGGTCCTCAACTACTTTGGGTAATTGAGTTATAATAGCAAGTTTTTTTCACTTTCTCTATCAGCTTTCAGTGGGATAGGAATTGTCTTTAAGATTAATTTCTTCTTACGAGAGACATTCTATGCTGGCTTATTATGGTTGTTAAAGTTTCAGCCCAAATGTTTGATAAGGGTTTTCATAGACACAGCACCTAATCATTTAGAAAAATGCAGAAGTAGTCATTGTCAGTATCGTTTTCGTTATTTATCTTTACCTGAAAAGAGAAAAAAGGTATCAACCTGATACATACCTTTTTTTCTAGACTCGGGGCAGTGATGTGTATGGGGGTTACAGCTGGAGCATACATCCTTACCCTGTTTGCTGTAAGTTTTCTCCTTTGGCATAATACACATAATTTACTGTTAAGGTCTCTGACTTCCTATTTTGTATTACTGGGGATTTACTGATCTTGTCTGTTTCCTCTTTCGTAACAGTTGAAATATAGACAACGTGTTGTTGGTTTGATTCTTGTTTCTCCCCTATGTAAAGCGCCCTCGTGGACTGAGTGGTTGTATAATAAGGTTCGTTTTCCAAGTCCTTCTGTCACTGTCATGTATTGGATATTAGAAAAGATCTCATTCTTACATCACACTTCGATGTAATCTACAGTTACTATCCAATTTACTCTACTTCTATGGTATGTGTGGAGTGGTGAAGGAGTTATTGCTTAAGAGATACTTCAGCAAGGTATAGTTGCGGTTAATGCTCATAAGTTGATTCTTGTAATTTGATCAACTGGTTGATTGAGAGAGTGAATTGTAAAATGGCTGTGGCAGGAAGTTCGTGGCAGTCTTCAAATACCAGAGTCAGATATAGCGGTGGCATGCAGAAGAGTTAGTTCTTTGTCTTCGTGATTTGTTTTTTTATTTTATAATATATGTGAATCATCTCTTGAAGTTTGGAGATAACTAGAGCAGGTTGTCAAGAGATAATTACATGCTTGTCTTAATACCTACCGTGTCTGTTTTTTTTATGATAGTTCCTGGATGAGAGGCAGTGTTTGAATGTTCAGCAGTTTCTTGAAGCCATTAATAGGTAAAGATCCTAATTGTCCATTTTTTTCTTCCACTTCTTTTTGACACAATAGTGTTATGCCACGACCTAAGGTGATTTGTACTTCGCGAACTGTCTGCCATTTATTCATTTAGAAATATGGAGTGATGGACATCCCTGCATAAACTTCTCTGAGTAGATTCTTTCTCATCATGAGGACTCAAATTGCTGTTTTATTTTCTTGGACTGTTGCATATAACACATGCCCTTATATTACACCACATCTGAGACTAATCCTTCTCATCTTTCAGGAGATCTGACATTAGTGAAGGACTGAAAAAACTAAATTGCCGTTCACTAATTTTCATTGGAGAAAACTCTCCATTCCACGACGAGGCTCTGCAGATGACTTCAAAACTAGATAGAAGATACAGCGCCTTAGTTGAGGTATGTAACAAATACACATACCTTGCATTTAAGATATAACAACATCATAAGCCTCAATGAGTACATTAACTGAGACGCGTGGGGTGGAATATACAGGTTCAGGCATGCGGGTCAATGGTGACCGAGGAGCAGCCAAGCGCCATGTTAATACCGCTAGAGTATTTTCTCATGGGATACGGCTTATACAGGCCACCCAAGCAAAGTGTCAGTCCACGAAGTCCCTTGAGTCCATCTTGCATCTCCGCAGAGCTTTTCTCCCCAGAAAGCATGGGACTAAAGCTGAAACCAATAAAAACACGGAGCACTCTGGATGTTTAGCTGGAGCCAAGAGGAAGGGTACCTTTTTTTTTCATTCAGCGATCTATTCATTGAAGTAGTCTACTTATATCTTTTGATTGGATGAGTGAGGTATAAGTTGTAGATATAAGAGAGGAAATATTCAAGGCAACCTCTTAGAAGATAGCAGACATTGCCATTCTTTCATCGGTAACTGGTCTAAAGCTTTTAGTTGAGTTGTAAATTTTCAGAAAATAATTATTTTCCCAGAAAAGCAAACATTATCATAATAAAGTGGACATGCCATATTTGTTCACAATGGCAGACATTTGGATGTGTTTTCAATTGATGAACGACTGATTAGGATTGGGAATATCAGGGAAAGTTTAAGGGACAACCACTAGAGAAGGTTCTCAAAAAACACAGACCCTACTCGGATTCCACTCGAGTCATCTCATAGTGCACACATTCTATAAAGTACACAGTTTGGACATTTTGACGTGTCAATGGCATATTGCTGAACATAATTGTATACTTTAGGTATGGAATCCTGAACTAGTGATGAACTGGGAGAGTATTGTGGGATGAGATTGAACTAGTTTGGTACTTGCAGTCAACTAGTGGACTAACCAATTGATCAGCCATTGTTGCACTGCAGTTGGAGACCCTGCCTATCAGTTTCAGCAGGACAGTCTCCAACTCTTGTCCTTGGCTCCATTCATAAATCTTTGCTTTTACGAAACTTGGGCTCTTGGAGATAGCTTCCCAGATGGGAAAGCTCTTCCTGGGCATTAGAAAATCTTCTTCTCCGAGCTTCAAACCTGCGCAGAAATCAGCTTTTCCATCTCCCAGATAGATGATCACATGTCTCTGTCTGGGTCTCTCCTCCTGGGAGAAGAGTGTGGCTTGAATCCTCTCCATCACCAGACCCTACCATAAGAACTGGGTTATATTATATATAATAAGAATCATCATGGTACTAGGATTTGGGTAGTTTAAGGATTAGAACTGAACCTTGCACATGTTGGGAGGCCAGACGGTGCAGTGATGAGATGAGTTGAAGGGATCATGGTAGGGTGAGATTCTGAGCCTGCCATGCCCATCCACAGAGGTAGGGTTGGTGGTGATCTCAGAGAAACAGTTGAAAACACCATGATGCTTCAAAATTGTCTCAATGAAGAAGACATTGGCATCACTCACAATCCTCAGATCACACCTATAAAACAATAACTCATGGCCACTACAACCAACAACAAGTTCTAAATCAACCAAACCAAGTAGGGAAGAATAAAAGATACCCAGAAGCATGAGCTGATTGAATTGCAGAGACAATATTAGGATGCAATGGAGCCTTTTTAAGACAATCTGCAATGTCCATAATCGTCTTCCCTCTCGAGTGAAGCTCCATCATCATCCTATCCTGTTATTAAGAAGAAAAAAAAACCATTTAGAATCACCTCTTCTTCCTTTCCGAAAACTTGAAACAGAGCTTCGAATATGGAGACCATCAGAGAGTTCCAAGGGAGGGTGGAGAGGAGGGGATTGAACAAATGGGTCAAACCCATTTGGTCAACGACCCAATTATCGCTATCGCAGTCGAGGATCGTCTTGTCGAAATCAAAAATCACCACCACTTTAGCCATTCTTCTTCAATCTGCTCAGGTTATGTTTTATAAGAACATCCACAATCGTGTATTAGTATATTTGTTGTGTGATTTGAATGGCTAATTACAGCTTAGCAACCACAATCTATACTTTTTGAAAAGTGAATCATATCAATAAAAGGTTGTAATTTGTGTCCTAAATGAAGTAGAACTCTGTATTTGAATTTTGTTGCTATCTTCCTCTCCAATCACAGTCCGTAACTTGTTTCTTAATCCCCACGTAATCCGTGACAGCTCTTTTACAATACTTTGATCATAATATTAATATAAATATAAATATATACTCGCAGAAATCAAAAGGCAAAATATTTTGATCATAATGCAATTGGACTTGTCATCCATAACCATATCATGAGAAATATATATGGGAGCAATGCATTATATACACGTTATGTTATATGATGAAGACGTGCTCACTCCCGATAATTCACTATACAATCTTCTCTCCCTCTCTTCAACTCCAACTTCAGATCAGATCATGTTGCATCTGTGATTGCTCAAGCTTTTCTAGTTTCCATGACTAGAGATGTTACTTCCTTCTTCGTATAGATCACGGGCCTTCCTCTCGTTCATCTCCGAGTTCATTTCCTCAATCATTGGTTTCCATAGACGAACACGAGCATTTATAAACCAGTTGGACACCTAATAACAAGTGCACAAACAATGCATATGGTTTATATAAAGACGTTGGATCTGATAATGAAGTGTTGTTTATGTGTAGCAAGTGATACCTGACTTCTTGACAGGCCACTTTTTATTGCAAGCAAATGTTTCTCAGAATCTTTGGGGTACCTAATATTTCCGACCCCCATTTGAATGTAAAAGGCATTTTTAGTATGGGTACATAACCATGTTAATAATGTAGTGATGAAGACAACTTACGGGTGGAGGAAGTTTTGGAACATCCATGCTCGCAGAACTGAGACTGATTTTTCAGGCAGGCCTCGCTGAGGTCGCCATAGTTGATGCTCTTTTCTCTTTTGCTGCTGGAGAGCCCACCGCTTCTGGATGAATGAAGCTTCCAAAGATAGGTCCTCTTCTCTTTTGCCTAGGCTCTTGAACTCGCCTCCTTCCATGGAGAGGATTTGGTTGCTGATCCTCTCCCTCATGTTTTTATACAAGAAATTGATGGTTCGGAGAGCCAATGAAGCATGTTTCTGAGGATCCAATTCAGTTGCAGCGTGAAACGCGGATACAACTGTGTGGATTTCATCCGTGCATTGATTATACCGATCATCAACCTGAGTCCACATAAGTATGAAAAGCATAATGTACAGAAGAACTTAAACTAAATTCAGCATTATTTTGCTTAGTTCAATGTCTGATATGTAGCATAAATAAATGTAACATACCACTTGAAGTAGAGTCAATAACTGAGTCTTCTTCAATTGAATTGCTTGCTTTTGAAGTTCAGGATCCATTTGGACCTGAAATCGACCATCTGATCCAGAACCCATGAATGCTCCTCTACGGGCTGAGGAACTCGGAGAGTGTTCTAAGTATGATGCAGCTCTCATACCAGCTGTAGAATGACTCACGTGGTCCAAATTTTCCAGTGAAAAGCTTGCAATTTGAGAAAGAACCTCCTGAATCACCTGAAGATATCCAGACCATGTGGATTCTTGTGAAAACTCGGGAGGTTCTCGGGAACCAAAACTGAGTGAAAGCTCCTTACTGCTGCAAGAATTTTGTTCTGCCCCGAACCCTTTCTCATTTAAGGGGTGGTGAGTTACATCAGAGACAGTACTCGTTCTCGTGACAGAAGACTGAGATGTAGCAAGGCTAAGAGAACCATAATGATGATCTGCATTGTTGGACCATATCCATCCATTTGGATCCAGGCGCTTCCCATCCAGCTCGGGAGGGGCAGGAAACTTATCCAAATCCCATTTCCCGTTCACATTATCATCTACTTCATCATCATTATCATACACATAGTTCATGGAAGTTGCAAATGAAATGTTTAAAGCATTAGAGTAGCCACTCAAAGCATCATTTCTCATGGCATCATCCCAAAGATGAGCCCAACTGTTTGGATTCTCATGAAAGTTGCTTCTTGATGCCATAAGTGAAGCACTAGAAACGAATGTTCCTCCTGTGAATTGCTCTTGAAACTCAACCTTATGGGGGTTCTCTCTTGCTAGTGATGAAGAAACCAGTGCATCAGAATCACCACAATTTGTCATGTGAAGCTGGTCGTAGCTGACTAGCGCTCCTTGCATTGTCGTGAACACCGGAAATCCAGCCATGACTGTGTCTTGATTTCCCTAACACAATGAATCTGAGGAACAGAAAGCTATTTCAGTTCAAAGATCAAACATGCATTTTCCACAATACCACTAAGCACTAAACCATCACATGGCATCAGATTTCAGGACTCAAAATCAGCACACAAGTACTTGATCTCCTATATCATTATCAATCAAAGGAACACAAACCGGCATATACAAATTTTAAAATCATTACATAGATGTGGTTGGCTAAGACACAATCCATGAACAGATTGGGACTGACATGAACAAGTTTCAAAATCCAACAGAAACAAAACAGCACCATAGAAAGGCCATTCCAACAAGATGAACCCCAAACATACAAGTGTGCCCTTTACATAAAAACAAAGGGCAATATATGCATCAAATCTACAGGCTGGTGTGGTGGGGTTGAAGATGTGAGCTCTTGTAATGTAAGCCATATATTTTTTTTCAACTGTGGAGAGCATTCATAGATGTATGTAATGTATATACATCAACACTACCTACAACCTATCAAGCTAGAAATGAAGCAGATTACCTACAACCATAAAAGATACAAATCGATTACAGTGATCATTTATATGGGATGGAGGAACTGTAATCATGAACCAAAAATTCAAGAGCTAAGGAAAAAAAGACAGACCTTTCATGCACTTGAAGAGTAGCTAAATGACTTGTTGCACACAAAAACTGAGATATAAATTGTTTTGCCAAAGAACCTGCAAGTAAAGTAAGAAAAAAGAAAGGGCAAAACAAAAATGTGGTTAAGAATAGTGAGGAAGATTCATGGGATTTTCCCCAAATCAGGAAATGAAAATGTTTCTAAATAAGTGGGAGGTCTTGATGGTTTCTGTTCCCTTTCTACTGATTGATGTGGTAGCCATAGGTTGTTGGTTACTTCAAAGAACCAAAAACCAAGTTCATTGCAGCATAAGAAATCATTGGTTCCTCTTTTCCACAATAGGGGTAATAAATCAAAGGGCAAAGAAACAGTGGCCAAGGACTATCTTCACTAAAATGGAACTGAGGCAAATAAAAGTTAGCTGGAGCTCATGCATTTGCATTTACCACAATACCTTTTTCAAACCGCTCAAATTTTAGAAGCCAATAGAAAAGTGGGTTTAATTCCACTTTCTTGCTTGCATGTACAGAAAAGTATGATCTTTTGTTTGTTTCTCTTTGAAGAACCCAAAGCCCAAGAAACTGAGATTCAGAGCCTCTCAGAAGACCCCACCATGGTTGATGAACCCTCTCCCTACCCACAAGATTCTAAAGGGGGGGTTGGGAGGAAACACAAAACACCAATGGGTGCTCAAAATAAAGGACACACTCATGTGTCAGAGAGCCCCATTAAGAGCAAGCAAGAGAGTGTTCCTAAGCTCAAAAAGAGGCCCCTGCTCAGAACAAGTGGAAACGAGTGAATGAAATAAACTGGACCCATTTGCCCATTTTCATTCATTCAGATTTGAGATGAGAAAAGAGTCACTCAACCACTCAACAGAATAGTAGAGAGGGAGGGAGAGAGAGAAGCACATACATACCATACAATACAATGCAAGTACTGACTTAACCCTCTTTGGTGTGGATATAGTGTAGTGCAGTGCCACTCATATCTGCTGCAGGCTTTAGAGGGCCCATCCATCCCATCTCCTACCCCTTGGCTTTAGGCCTCCTTGGCCATCTCTTCGCTGTGATCTCACCTCCTCTGCAATCAATCCCAAAATATATATGGATTTTTTCTGTTCAAATCTCTGTACCCAAAATCCTTTGCTTTATCACCCATTGTTGATTTTTTACACAAAAGATAAAAGGAAATCCAAAGCCTGATGAGAAATATGGCAACAAGTTTATGGCTTTCTCTTCTCAGTCCACAAACATGGATTTTATGGCAAAAAATGAATTGTTAAAACAGAGAAATGTTGAAGCAGCTGGACTGATCTGACTGTACTTTGAGTGAGGGGGTGAGATGATGATACAAGCAAAAGCCAATGATGATGACAAATAAAAATCTGGTGGGTGAGATCTTTGATAAATTTACTAAAACCACATCATCCACTCCTGTCCTTGCATATATATACACTGTAGTAGGAACATCAATGAAGACCCATCAATATACTAATAGAAACACACACATCAGCTAGTATGAATCTATGATGAAACAATTGTGAGAATATTTTTATGGGTTAATCGCATATGTTTGTTACAAACGCATAAATACATTAGGATTGTCTATCGATAGGTTGGCTGCTTTTATGATTTTTTTTTGTTGGTGTACGATTATCTTAATAATTCTTTTACAAATATATATATATATATTTAAATTGCTACTCAAAAATAGTTATCTTTGTCAATTTCTTAAAAGATGATTGTCCTCGTAAGTTGTTTACCGACAATTATTCTCGTGAATCATCATGTGACATCGGTATATAAAATGAACAAAAATTATTAATTGTATTTTAAAATAAAAAATGTTAGTGTACCACACCCAAATATGCACATTTTTTTATATAACTAAGCTGAGTTTAAAAGTTTTCTCCACACATTAATAACTTTGATTGAATATCATTCTTATTAACTCAGTTAGCTTTAAATTTATTTTGATATAAAATGACGAAATTTCTCTTTAATTATTTAATTTAATTTTAGTTATTTTTAGTACAAGGACGATTTCATTATTTTATATCAAAATAAAATCATAAATTAGTCGAGTTAAATGTTATTGAGGTAATTGAGAATAAAACAAAGTTACATATGCATAAATAAAACTTTTAAAGTGGTGTAATTATGTGATAAATGTGTACTTTTGGGTGCAATTAATTAATATTTTCCTAAAAAATAACGATTTTTGTTTGTTATGTAAATGACGTCACCTGAGGA
>JAYMTO010000733.1:0-10899 GCA_036898065.1 California macrophylla | reverse complement strand
TCAGTAAGTCCTTGGGCTGGGGAGGTTTGGTTCGTAAGGATCATCGGGAGCTTTTCCATGATGCTAGGTCCATCAAATTCGACGGAGGAGCTTAGTATTCGGGAAGGTTTGATATGGGTGTAGCAACAAGGTTGACATGTTGAAACCCTGTTATCAGATTGTCACGCTGACGTTCAAGAAATTCACTTTGGGTTGATGCTTAATATCCCCTTACGCAGGATCATAGAGTATTGCATAAATTTCATGAGATCCTTACCTTCTTTTTCTCTTGTGTTCGTTAGACGGTGCCTAATCGAGTTCCCCATAACTTAGCTAGGGAGGCACTATCTTTTTTCGAATGTGCTTGGACGGTGATCGACAAACCACCTACTTTGTTGGTTTCCATCTCTTTTGATGCTCGTTAATATATTGTGTTTTTTTAATTTAAAATTATGTGAAATCTACATTTTGGGGATGTGAAGTTTATTGCTCGGATTTAAAGGTCTGTTACAAAGTTGGGTGTTTTTAATGAGGTGGGGTTTGAGAAGGACGAAGTTGACTTGTGTTAGTGTTGTTCGTGTGGGTAGAAATTGAATCGATTTGGGGGCTTACCTGGTACTCTTACTATCACACGACTAAAACTACCAAAGACAAAACAAATTTGTTTTGAAAAGTGAAGCTGTTCTCAAATTTTGTGCTGCTGCATTTAGCTAATAAAGGAAATATCTCACATTTCGAGAGAGGGCTACTGCATGTATCCGAGGCATCTAAAATGCGTCGATTCCGTCAAAAACCAAGGGCACATCAGAAATCGTCTGGGGTATAGGTGCTACACGTGCATGGATCTTTAGAGGTGATGCATCGTGACAACGGAAGGAATAGAACGTTCAGAACATATATTTATCGACACTTGTTAATAGTTAACTGAACGATTCATTTGAATTGAATTACAAATCAAATCACAAACCTCCAATTTAGGTTCAAAATAATCGATAACAAACTATTTAACTACAATTTTCAAATCATTTGTTATAATTTAATTGCCTATGATGGTAACTTTACTCTATTTGAAAACTTCTCATTCAGGTCACTAAAACTTATAATATTTAATAAGTATTTATCTAATTGATCAAACACTTGAATTTAAATTCATAAAATCAGGGTTAAAATATAATGAGAGGTATCTCTTGTGCTTCCTCTCCAACACTTGAATTTCATATATTTAAATAATCACTAATAAAGAAATCCCTACAAAAGTATTAGTCATACATATATAACACGTTCAGTCACATGTTCGCACTTCACCCTTTTCGTATACAATCATTATAAATTAAGACTCAAGATATACATGAGAAGATGTAGTTAGAAAAGAAAACAACAAATGTCCTAAAGAACAGTCCTACTTTTTCTATCCATTCATAAATTAATCTCACAACTACATATGTGTTCCATGTAGTTAGGCAACAGTCACCACCAGCATATAGGAAGGAATCATTGATGAGTAATTAAGGATGAGGACTCCTGATCCTAAACTAATTAAATTCAAACCCATGTACATAAAGTGGAAAATTACAACTTAATTTTCAGACTAGACGTGCAACGTGGCCTAATTTTTGCACTAACCTAATAATATTGACCACTCACTCAAGCTGTCACTTGTTAATAATTAGCTATTATTCATTACTTACCTTTCAGAATCAAATTTCCTCTTGACCATCATGAGGGTATAAATACAAGAAACTATGCCTCCTCTGAACACACATACATTCTTTCATATCAATAATAAGATCATGCCGGTGTGGACACCAAAAAGTACTGCATATCCTATCACGGAAGAGAAGCTCAAGGGACTTCTCAAGAGATATGACACCAATGGAGATGGACGGTTGAGCAAGAAGGAGATCCAGACAGCACTCCGAGCCTTAGGGCTGCGGTTCAGCGGGTGGAGAGCCGGAAGAGCTCTCCTCCACGCTGATGCCAACGGAGATGGATTCGTCAGCCAAGAAGAAATGAGAGAACTCGTCAAATATGCTGCTAAATGGGGGGTTACTGTATAATTTAATGACTTCCTTCTTTTCTTTAACTTTGAGAATTTGCATTCTTATGTATCATCTTTGTAATTTAGGCCTTAATTTCTGTTTGGTTCTCTAAGTTATTTATGTAAATATAAAATGTTTGTTTTTGGTAAAGTATAAGGCATGGAAATGTTGAAACACATCTAGTTTGAAACTTGGTATTGATTGGGTCATTGTAATTACTTCAATCAATCTGTTGAAGTTGAATATACGTTCGATGATCACTTTAACAAACTTGTTGGTTTATGTAACAAATTTTGAAGGATAAACTTTATGAAAAATCACATATGATTACACTCGATTTGACACATTTTTCATTTAACTACCTTTAGTATTAAATCTTCTAAAACATCACTTTAAACAAAAATGCATCTCAAGTTATTGACATAAGTCAATTATGTTCATTCGAACTGATCACGTGCATTTTTTATGATGAAATACGATTTTGTTTCTAGTTTCTTATTCATTGTCTCCTTCACTTTTTCTTGTTTGTCTCTGATTCATCGTCTTTCTCTAAACACTCTTAATTTCATTGATGATTCAAAGGATGAGAGTGATGGAAGCAAGCACGACAACATAAACATTATTATTTATCGTAGTGACGAGAATGCTGGACAGGTCAATCGACCAGGTCTGTTGTTGATTCATGTTTTTGGACGAGAGTGTTTTGGTGTTTATTCCTGTTGGAGCTTGGTATACGTGACAATATTGTTTTAATTGAAAAAGACTTACTTTTGACATATGATATTTCAGAAAGAAAACTAAATGTATTTGAGAAGATTTGATATCAATAGTTGTTAAATGTGAAACGTGTAATCATTTGAGATAATTGTAGAAACAAGTTTTTATTCATCAAAATTTTATGTGCAAGACACGTGATCAGTAAAAATAAATTGATATAAACGGATTTGGTCATCGTTTTCATTTCATATTTTATCCTATTATTTATTCGATCTTGTAGGTTACTTCAGTAGATACTATACAACAGTAGCTTGCATGAAAATGATGGATAAACATGCATGGACAACTCTCAAAATGTGAATATAATATACGTATCTCAAATAATTTCTTCTATATATATATGATTATGATATAAATAACAGACAATAAATTTTCATAAATGTAACTTAATTTTTTTAGCGAAATAATATTTAATGTAAAATATTTTCAATCAAAAAACGAGGTGGCATTTCTCAAAAGCTAATATGAATTTTTATTGAAATGTTTACTACTCATGAAATAAATGTACAATAATTGTGTGATTTTTGATTAGTTACGATTTAGTAAACGTGTCATTTGTTTTCTGAAAATAAATACATTATAATTCCAGACAGAAACTGGAATGGTCAAAAGGTAAGCTAATGAATTTCGTGGAAAAAGAAGCCCTTGTAGCCAAACATCACATGTCAGATTGCTTGCGGACGAAGAAATTTGCTTTCAAATAATCTCAATATTTTGGTACAGAAGCAGAAGCAGAAGCAACGTTAACACATAATGTGAACATTTAGGGATGAAACTTGCGAGGAAATAAAATGTCCAACTCAGGGCGAGTTTAATTATGTCCGAATGAAAATGATTAAGTATAGTTTCCAGGATTATTAAAGAATCAGTCTCGTTATTCTTCAATACTAATTTGGTTTATCTGTTGTGATTATTTGAACAAATCAAAGACAAAGAGTGATGCATGTTGTCAATGACAACATAAAATGACAGATTGCAACATGATACGTGCAGTTTCTTCTGCTCTGCTTGCTCAACGAAATTTCTAAGTTGTCCTCAACCCCAAGCAAACACTGTTGACTTTTAAACGATTTTTTTTATATAGCAAATGCAAACGCAACGATCTATGAACATGTTTCTCATTCTCTAATCATCGATCTTTCTCTCGATAAGAAACAAGACAATGGCAGAAATTGCAGTTGCCTTTTTACTCCATAAGCTCAACTCATTCGATTCATTTGTCCAAGAAAAGGTCCAGCTTTTAGGAGGAGTCCAAGGAGAGTTGGAGGATGTCCGGAGGGAGTTGCAGCATATGCAGGCCTTCCTGAGGGTTGCAGATTCAATCGGAGAGAGCCACCCTCTTAGGCCTCAGCTCAAAGTTTGGGTTGAGCAAGTAAGGGAAGTGGCCTACGACACCGAAGATGTCATTGATGAATTTGTACTTCGTCTCGCACATCATCATGGCCATGGCTTCTATGCTTCTTTTAACAAGGTTTTTTGCTTCATCAAGAACTTGAGAGCTCGCCATAAAATTGCTTCTGACATACAAGAGATCAAGGTCAGAGTTGGCACCATTTCTGAACAATATGAGAGATACAGACAGGAGAAGAGAGTTGAGCCTGGCTCGTCCTCCACGGGAACTAGTGGCACGCGACTGGACAGCCAAGGAGACGCCCTTCTTCTGGAGAAAGAAGATTTGGTGGGAATTGATAAGCCGAAAGAGGAGCTGATCTCGTTGCTTGTGAAGGGAAGTCATAGGAGGGAAGTGATTCCTGTTTTTGGAATGGGAGGATTGGGGAAAACTACATTGGCGAGGCAAGTCTACAAGGATGCAGAAGTGAAGAAACATTTCAAGATACATGCTTGGGTGATTGTTTCTCGCTCGTTCGAGAAGGAGGAGTTGTTAAGTGACACTCTTCAGCAAATCTATACTGTCATTAGGCAATCAGTTCCGGAAGATGTGAAAGACATGAGGACCGACGAGCTGAGGCTAAGAATCAAAGATTTACTGCAGAAAAGCAGATACCTCATTGTCTTAGATGATGTTTGGGAGACCAATGATTGGGATTTCATCAAGCTTGCATTGCCTAACAACAACCGTGGCAGCAGAGTAATAATCACCACTCGTTACGCTGAAGTAGCATCTTCGTCCATTAAAGACCCGCAAGGAACAGTCTATAATCTGAATCCCTTGCCTGAAGAAGACTATTGGTCTCTTTTCTGTCGCAAGACATTTCAAGGGAACACATGTCCTGATCAGCTGAAGAGCATTTGTGGATCTATCCTAAGGAGATGTGGTGGATTGCCTCTCGCAATCGTGGCAATCAGTGGCGTTTTGGCTGCTAAAGATGTGGGAATGATTGATGAATGGGTAAATATTTCAGAGAATCTTGGGTCTGAGATTGAAGAGAATGGCAAGCTTGAGGATATGACAAAGGTACTCTCTCTGAGTTTCAATGATTTGCCATACCATCTGAAATCTTGCTTCTTGTACTTGAGCATTTTCCCCGAGGATCACCTGATCGAGCGCATGAGACTCATTCGGCTATGGATAGCTGAAGGGTTTGTGATCGTAAAAGAAGGCAATGGAAAGACACCTGAAGAAGTTGCTGATGATTACCTCAAGGAACTCCTTAGCAGAAGTCTTATAGAAGTTGCAGATACAAGCAGTGATGGAAGGGTCATAACATGTCACATCCACGACCTTGTAAGAGAGATCATCATTTTGAAGTCAAGAGAACAAAACTTTGCAGCTGTAGCTAAAGAAGGCGACGCCAGATGGCCGGAGAAAGTCCGTCACTTGTCAGTGATAAACAATATGCAGGACGGACAACAAAAGAGGGCGTTTCCTAAACTTCGCTCCTTCCTCGCGTTTTATGTGGAAAATCCAATCACTGATCTTTCTGGCTATGGTTTCAGGTTGCTTAATGTTCTAGACTTGCAAAGTGCACCACTAGAGGTGTTTCCTGGTGAAGTTTTCAAGTTGTTTCATCTCAAGTATCTAAGCTTCAAGGATACAAAGATAAAAGAAATTCCAAGGTCTATCAAGAAGCTCAAAAACCTTGAGACATTGGACCTGAAACATACCTTTGTCACTGAATTGCCTATTGAGATTCAGAGGCTCAAGAAGCTCCGCCATCTTCTCGTGTACCGCTATGAATACGAGGCATATGCACGCTTCAACTCCAAATTTGGTTTCAAGGCATTGGCAGGAATAGGGTGCTTACAATCCTTACAGAAGTTGAGTTTCATTGAAGCAAACCAAGGAAGCAACCACATTCTGAAAGAGCTAGGCAAGCTGACTCAACTGAGAAGGTTGGGAATTGTAAAGTGCAGGACAGAGAATGGGGAGGCTCTATGCTCTTCCCTTGAAAAGCTAAGCAAGCTTCGGGCCTTGTCCATTAGTTCCGTCGAAAAGAATGAGATCATTGATCTGAACCACTTGACTTGTCCTCCAAAACTTCTTAGGAGAATATACCTAATAGGGCCCCTAGAAGTACTACCAAAGTGGATATGCTCTCTTCAAAATCTGGCCAAGTTGTTTCTCAAGTGGAGCAGATTGAAAGACGATCCACTTGTATCAATCCAACATCTTCCCAATCTGGTACATCTTGAGTTCCAACAAGTTTATCCTGGAGAGGAACTGTGCTTCAAGAAGGGCGGGTTTAAGAATCTCAAGTTTCTTGGCCTAGATAAACTAGATGAACTAAGATCAGTGATAGTGGAAGAGGGAGCAATGACATGTCTTGAAAAGCTGATCCTCCAAAGATGCAGGAGGCTGCTGAAGGCTCCATCAGGGATTGAGAACCTATCCAAGCTTAAAGTGCTAGAGTTTTTCGATATGCCAGCCGAGTGTATCACGAGACTGTATCCAGATGAAGGGGAGGACTACTGGAGAGTTGAGCACATTCCTGAAGTTTACTCAAGCTATTTGAGGAAAAATGGTGCTTGGGAGGCCTATCCTATAGAGAGATTCAGAGATATAGAGATCCCATCTCAGCCAGGCACTAGCAGCGGTGTGTGGAACCGTGAACCTATGCGGAAAGTGTAGCTTTAAAGCTACACCTTGGCATGTTGCATTTGTATTAAGTAGTTTTAACATTGTAAAGCAATTCTTATTGATCATCTTGAAGCACATTGTTAGGATATGTTATATTACACATTTGGCAATATATTTATACCAAATCAATCAATGAGAAACATACGGATTCAAATCTATTACACATGCACTATTTTTTTCTATAGAGAGAACAAAGATGAAAGGTACAACCTAGTGAAAAACACACCAATGATAGACAGCACAATCAAGCACAAAATAACAATAACAAAAGACTTGGACTGCCTAAACATATTAGTCCTATTCCCTACCTCAGCACAAGGGTATAGCGTTGGGACAAACTCTTCAGGCATATCAAAGTACTCAAGCTTTCTAAACATGGATAGATTCTCCATTCCATATGGAACATTCAGCAAGACCTTGCACCTGTGAAGAATCAAGTTTTCTAGGCAAGGCATTGCTCCCTTTTCAATCACCACTGATTTTAACTTGTTCAGTTCATATAGACCCAGAACCTTGAGCTTCTTGAACCCGTCGGTCCTGAAGCACAAGTTCTCTCCCTCGAAAACCTGCTGGAATTCAAGATGTACCAGACTAGGCAAATCTTGGATTGATACGAGTGGATCATCTTTCAACTCGCTCGACTTGAGGACTAACTTGGCCAGATTCGAAAGAGACGAAAGCCACTGTGGTACCTTCTCAATACGCCCCGTTAAGTATAGTCTCTGAAGACGCGGTGAAGGGTAAGACAAGTCATTCAGATCGATAATCTCATTCTCAGCTGAAGTAACTGATAAGACACGAAGTTTTGTTAGATTTTCAAGGGAATGACACAGAGTTGCCCCATGGTCTCTTCCCAAATTTATAATACCCAACCTTCTCAGTTGAGTCAGCTTCCCTACCTCTTCTATCATGAGGTTGCTTCCTTGATCTGCCTCTATTAAACATAGCTTCTGTAGGGACTGTAAGCATCCTATTTCTGCTAATGCCTTGAAACCAAATTTGGAGCTGAAGCGGGGATAGGCCTTAACTTCATAGCGGTAGGCCAAAAGATGGCGGAGTTTCTTGAGCTCTTGGATCTCAGCAGGCAATTCTGCCACAAATGTACCTTTCAGGTCCAATGTCTCGAGGTTTCGAAGCTTCTTGATAGACCTCGGAACTTCTCTTATCTTGGTATCCCTGAAGCTTAGATATTTGAGATGAAAAAGCTTGACAACATCATCCGGAAACACCTCTAATGGTGTACCTTGCAAGTCTAGAACATTAAGCAATCTAAAACCATAATTGGAAAAATCATTGAATTGATTTACCACATTAAACGTGAGGAATGAGCGAAGTTTACGAACAACCCGCCTTTGTCCTCCATCTTGCAAACTGCCTACCACTGATAGGTGACGAACGTTTTCGGGCCATCTGACATCTCTTGTAGCTGCAGCTGCAAAGTTCTGCTCTCTGGCCTTCAAAATGACAATCTCCCTCACAAGGTTGTGGATGCGACATGTTTTTACCCTTCCATCACTTGCTGTTTCTGCCCTTTGGATCAGGCTTCTGTTCTGGAGTTCCTGGAGGTAGTCCTCAGCTACTTCTTCGGGCGTCCTTTGATTGCCTTGGCTGACTATGATGAATCCTTGGGCCGTCCATAACCGAACTAGTCTCGTGCACTCAATGAGATGATCCTCAGGGAAAATACTCATGTACAAGAAACATGATTTCAAGTGGTATGGCAAATCCTTGAAACTGAGAGATAATGCTTTCATAGGAGCCCCTAGCCCTCCATTGTCTCCCATCTCAACACTAAGATTTTCCGAGATATTTTCCCATTCGTGTATCATGTTGACATCTTTCGCAGCCAAAACGCCACTGATTGCCTCGACTGCAAGAGGCAATCCGCCAAGTCTCCTTAAGATGGATTCACAAATGGGTCGCAATTGATCAGGGCATTCTCTGTTTTGAAATGTCTTGCGAGAGAAAAGAGACCAAGAATTTTCTTCTGACAAAGGCTTGACCTCAAAAACTCCACAGGGATCATTGCAAGACGAATTTGCTGTTTCTCTGTTTCGTGTGGTGATGATCACTCTGCTGCCATAATTGTTATTGGGGAAGGCGTATTGGATCACATCCCACACATTAGTCTGCCACACATCGTCTAACACAATGAGGTACTTTTTTGGCAGCAACAAGTTCTTTATCCGGAGCCTCATCTCCTCACTTTGCATGTCTTTCACATCTTCAGGTACAGCTCTCCGGATGGCTTTGTAGATTTGCTGAACCATGTTAGTCAACACCTTCTCGATCTCAAAACACTTGGAAACTTTGATCCACACTTGTATCTTGAAATGCCTCTTCACCGCTGCGTCGTCGTAGACTTGCCTCACTATGGTACTTTTGCCAGACCCTCCCATTCCCAGCACCGGAACTACAGCACGGCCGCTACTTTTTCCCCACAATCCCAAGGCCATGCCGAGCACCGGAACGACAAGAGGCCAGGGACTACCCTCCACGAGCCTCGAGATGAGGTCCTTCTTGGGTTGTTCAATGCCAACAAGATCGTCTTTGTCTAGGAGAAGAGCATGGCTGTGCAGTGTAGTGCTGCCATCTCCGGCGGAGGTGGGGTCGAACCCGTTGTCTTGGGTGAATCTCCTGTAAGCTTGAGAAATTTCAACGACTCTGGTTTTGATGCCTTGTATATCAGAAGCGATTCGGTGGCGAGCTTTGACGTTGATGAGGAAAGAAGAGATGTTTTTGAGAGTGGCACAGGACTCGTGGTCATGATGATGAGCTAGATGAAGAAGAAATTCATCTATGACATCTTCGGTGTGATAGGCAACATCACGGACATTGTTGACCCAAAGTTGAAGCAGAGCGTTTCTGTTTCTATCTTCATTTGAATCGACGACTCTCAAGAAGGCCTGCATGTGCTCGAGCTCCGTCCTCACGTTCTCGAAACCTGCTCGGACACCAAGTAAGAGGTGCAACTCTTGTTTGATAAATGCGTCGAATAGGCGGAGCCTACTGGTTAACAGAGAAACTGCGATCTCTGCCATTTTTTGTTTTCAGATTTGGAGAATGGATTGAGAAAGAGTGATAATCCAGAGTTTTTACTGATTTACATACATGTATCACTTTACTTTGCCACCAAAGTCAACTATAATGGTTTGTTTTTTAGTTGGTTGCGTTAAATAATGTTTATGCGACCCACGTCCTTTCCAGTACTCTTGGCCAAGGCATCTTACTCTTTGAGCTGTTTCAATTTTGATAAACTATTATGAACTCGTGTATCATAACCTTCAACCAAATTCTTATAATGCTAAACTTAATACTACCAAGTTTAGTAGCTCATGTGGTTGCTAATATTATTGGTTTCACCTCAACCCCAAACACAATATTATTTACTGGGGGAATTCAATTATATTTATGAATCCGTTACAAACAAAATAACATATTTTGACAAAATAATGTTCTTTAAACTACTTTTATGTTTGGGATTCGTTTTTGAAGTTATCATTGTGTTTGGTTACCCTTTGCTTAACATGGATGGAAAATGATAGAATGTTTTAAAAATACTATAAATGACATATTTACCCTTAAATAGTAAATAAAATAAATAAATTCTTAAAACTACAAATATTCCAAAATTAAAATGGATGAAATATTCGAATATTTCATTATTATTTATAATTTGATAATTTTTTTTAACTAACATAAATCTGACTTTGTAATATTATACAAACAAAAGGACCTTAAAGTTAATTTTTTAGCAAAATATAATTGAGAAATAAAGGTCCAAAATTTGATTTTTTTTCTCCATTCTCCCTTAAGTATGACATAACTTGTATTAATAACACCCACCTCCTCCTCTTCCATCTTCATCTTCCTTGCTGTTTTTCTATTATTTTTGTTTATGCTTCTGCTTGCGCTTGTTTTCTATGCAATTTGTTAATTTTTGATGGTTTATGCAACAACCCATTGTTGAATGACGACATAGAAACAAATCCTTTAAGGCATTAGCTTTAACTCTGATTTTCATGAACCCTTTATGCCCGAAATCCCTTTGGAGAGAAGCTGCTC